>JAREIK010002705.1:117726-188128 GCA_029783825.1 Sapria himalayana
TCTATTTATCTTTCTATCTATCTTTTTGTTTATCTATCTATCTATATATATTTCTATCAATATTTTTATCTATTTGTATATCTTTCTGTCTGTCTATCTATCTATTTATTTATCTATCTCTCTATCTGTCTACCTATCTATTTATATATCTATCTATCTATTTATCAATGTATCTATCAATTTATATAAAACTTGTTTATCAATATGTATATCAAGCTATCTATTAATCTATCTATCAATATGTCTAATAATATTACTATCAATCTATCTATATATCAATCTATTATTGTCTCTGTCTATCTATCTATCTATTTGTCTATTTGTCTAATAATCTACCTCTCTATCTGTATATTTATTTACCTATAACTATCTATCTATCTATCTATGTGTCTATCTATCTATCTATGTATCAGCCTATCTATATATCAATTTTTCTATCTATTTATCTATCTATATATCTTTTTAATTATATTTCTATCTATCTATCTATTGATCAATTTGTATATCAATCTGTCTACCAATATGTTGATCAATTTGTATATCAAGCTATCTATCAATCTGTCTAGCAAAAATTTGTTTATCAATTTTTTTATATATCTATCTATCTATTTGTATATCTATATGTCTATTTATCTGCCTATCAATATATCATTCTATCTATCTATGTATCTATATTTTGAATCTATTTATTGTCAATATATCGATCAATCTAAATGTCTATCTATCTATGTGTCTATCTATGAGTTTATCTATCTATCTATCTATGTTTTTATCATCTATCTTTTTATCTATCTATCTATCTATCTATCTATTGTGTAATAATTTATTTAGCTATCTATCCATCTATCTATACATCTATTTGACTTTCTATATGCCTATATATATATATATATCTATATATCTTTTTATGAAACTATTTGACTATCTATATAATAATTTAAGTCTATTAATCTATTTATGTATCTATATATCTTTCTATGAAACTATCTATCAATCTGTCTATCAATTTGTATATTAATCTATTTATCAATCTGCTATGAATATATCAATCAATTTGTCTATCAATCAATCTAATGATCTATCAATCTTTTAGCCTATCTATATGTCTATCTATCTTTTTATCTATATTTATATCTATCAATCTATCTATATGTCTGTCTGTCTGTCATTCTTTCTATTTTCTATCTTTCTATAAATCAATTTGTATATTTATCTCTTTATCAATCTATCAATCAAATTATATATTAACTTGTCTATCAATATGTCTATCAAGCTATCTATCAATATGTCTATCAATATGTCTATCAATCTTACTATATAACAATCTATCTGTATATCTATGTGTCTATCTAATTATCATTCTATCTTTCTATTTGTCTATTTATCTATCTGTCTATCTATCTATCTATGTGCCTATCTAACTATCTATCTATCAATCTATCTTTCAATCTATTGCTCTGGCTGTCTATCTATATGTCTGGATATCTACCTATCAGCCTAACTATCTAAATACCTAACTATCTATCTACATGATTGTATGTCTTGTTGACAATCTATCTATATGTCTGTATGTTTTCTAATCTCTCTATCTCTCTATATGTATATCTATCTATTTGTGTATCTATCTATCATTATATACATCTATATATCGATATGGCTATCTATCTATATATAAATATATTTCTTTCTTTCTATCTATCTTTCTTTCTATATATCTATCTTCCTATCTGTCTATCTAAAAATCTATCTACCTATGTGTCTATCTATATGCCTATCTATCTATCCATCTATTTGTGTATCTATCTATGTATCTATGTATCTATCTTTCAATTTATATATATATAATTCTATCTTTCTATCAGTTTATCTATCTATCTATCTATCTATCAGTCTATCTATCTATCTGTATATCTTTTTATCTATCTATCTAACTATCTATTAGTCTATATATCTCTCAATCTGTCTATGTATCTATCAATAAATCAATCTATCTATTTATATGTCTGTCTGTTAATCAAACTATCAATCAATCTGTCATCTATCTATATATCTAAATGTATATCTTTCTATCTAACTATATGTGTGTGTGTGTGTGTGTGTGTGTAATAATCTATCTATCTATCTTTCTGTCAATCAATCAATCTATCTGTCTGTCTGTCTATCTCACAATCTATCTAACTATTTGTCTATTTATCTATCAATCATTCTATCTATCTATCTTTTTATCTAAATGTCTATCTATATGAATATGTATTTGCCTCTTTCACTATCTATCTATGTCACTATCTATCTATGTCACTATCTATCTATTTGTTTATCTATCTATATATTTATCTATCTATCAGTCTATCTATTTTTCTATCAATCAAACTAATGATCTATCTTTCTATCTATTTATCTATCTATTTATCTATCTATTTATGTGTCTATCTATCTGTCTCTCTATCTGTCTATTAATCTTTATATCTACCTATCTATAAATCTCTCTATCAATTTGTATATTAATATGTCTATCAATCTATCTATCAAGCTATATATCAATCTGACTATCAATCAATCAATCTATCTATTTATCAATCTGTGTATATATCTTTCTATCTGTGTCTATATATCTCTATATCTATCTGTCTATATACCTATCTATACACCGATCTATCTTTATATCTATCTATCTATCTATCAGTAAATCTATCTATCTATCTTTCTTTCCATTCATCTATCTAACTATCCAACAGTCTATATATTGAATCTGGATTACTTACAAAAAGCACAACATGCAGTCCCAATTGCTCCATTAAAATTGACAAAGAAACTCAATTTCAAAACTATGAGTTCATTTCTACAGGTTGTACTTGCTCAAGTTTGCCGTCGTGGCTCCAGTGGTATAAAGATATATGTACATATACATTGTAGTGTATATGTACATATACTAAGTATATTTATACATATAAATACTTGTACATATATACCAGTTTATATATTCATATACAAATATACTAGTGTATACATATACACTACACTATATATGTATACACATTTATATGTACATATATATTGTAGTGTATATGTACATATACTAAGAATAGATGTACATATAAATACTTGTATATATATATACCAGTATATATGTACATGTACATATATACTAGTGTATACATATACACTACAGTATATATGTACACAGTATATATGTACATATAATACTACAGTTTATATGTTCATAGATTGCAGTAATATATGTAACTAGTGAAATGCTAGTATATATGTACATATACATTGTAGTATATATGTACATCTATATTGTAGTATTATATATTTATCAAAACATTTATTTATTTATTTATTTATTTTGATTGGCTAGTTTAAATTTCGTATAGATATGGTGCTACATTGTTCTCCATATGAAGCTTTTATAAGTAAAGAGATTTTTTACTAGACATGATGCACCGTGACTCAGACATCTTTGTCGTAGTAGAAATATGGTGATCAGAGGAGATGAGGGAGAGAAAGCAACTTCAATACACAAATAGATTATACTTTATGCACTTTCGGTAGATAAATTGATGAATATGATATAATAAAAATTTGTTATGTTTTTGCTGAATTATGTAAAATATTGAATCATAATAATTTTTTAAATGATTTAATTTTTTATTAATTATAAATTATCAATTATAGTTTATGTTTTAATTCAATTTAATATAAAAATATTAAATTATTTAATTAAATAATTTGAAAAAAAAATAAAATTCTGAAAATAGTTTTGGAATGAAAGTAGCTAGGAAATTTTCACTTGCAAATTTAGCTAGGGAATTTTCCCTTACATTTTTAGATAGAGAAATTATTATTTTAGCTAGGGATTTTTCCATTGCTAAATTTATTTTCCTAGGGACTCTTTTCCTTACTAATTTTTAGAGATGAGCACTTTATTTTGGGAAAGCTTCCATTGTTATATCCATTTAGCGATGGTAACTCTAGCTTATTAATTTAGCTAGGGAAATTATTATTTTAGCTAGGAATATTTCTGTCCCTAAAATTTTTTTAGCAACGAACTCTTTCCTTCGCTAATTTTTAGCGACGAGCACTTTAGATTGGGAAAGCTTTCATCACTAATCCGTCGCTATTTGCCATTTAGCGATAGAAAATTTTCATTTAACTAAGGAATTATCCTGAGCTATTTGGGATTTTTCTTGTAGTGCAAGAAAGGGATGCAAAAAAGAAAGGATTTGCAAGTGTGAAGGTGTAAGCTTTTCACTTCTCAATGAAGATCATAGATCATAATTTTAACTATGATTCAACTCAATCTTTGAATATAAAAATAAATAAGACAAAAAAAATAAATGGAATGAATATCCAATTCCAAGAACTTTTGGTAAATCAATCAATGAAGAATTCAGACATGAATAACAACAGATATGGACTAAAAAACATATCATACAAAGTATTAAACTAGAAAACATAGATTTAAAGAAGCTTGTAATTACAGATTCCTAGCATTACAAATATGGGCTGATTAGAGATACGAATAATTACAGATGAATAATTAACAGACATTTACATTAACATATTTTTTGGAATGTTGCAATCAAAATATAATTTGCAAAAGTAAACTAACTAAGCTAAGAAGAAAGAGTATTAAGCAAAACTAATTGACTGCAGCTCTTAGTAATCCAGTCACATCCTACATTAAGTTTACTAACAAGATAGAGATTAGAAATGAATGAATATAATCTAGTAAAACTAAAGCTTTATATTATAAAGACACATGACTGAAATACAAATAGTAAAGCCAAAGAAATGCATAAATAAATATTTATTTAAAGTGGCAGCCTAAGGACACACAATCTTATGAACTAAAGACATGCCAAAAAAATAGTAGTCAAATAGAAATTTATCCTAATATTTAAGTAATTTACTTAAAGATTATTTACATACACATCAATTCAAATTTAAAGGATAAGAAGGATGACAACTTATTAATTTAGCAAGAATTATAGATATGACTATCACTTATATACTTTTCAAATTAGATATTTAATTGAAAAATTAATTTTTTGTATTGAAAAGCCAAATTTCATTTTTTAAATGGTTGTTAGCTCACATAATATGAAATTTCCAATCTAATCTTTTATTAGCAGTCTAATCACATAAAAGGATTATTTTATCAAAGAAAAGATTAAAAAAAATCTACATTTTGGCAAGTGTAGCCCACGAGGGCTATTTGTCATAATGCCCAAATAGTCAATGAGCAAATAAACCAAATGGGCACATCATTTTTTTTAAAATATTATAAAACATGTTAATTAATTTCATCAAACAATAACATGGCTATAATTGAAAAAAAAATTATAAAATCATTTAATATGCTCATATTATAATTTTACACCAAAACAAAACATTGCAGATATATAAACGACAAAAAATACAATGATACACATAAATTCAAACAAAAAACTATAAATACATATGTGTGTGTGTGTGTGTGTGTGTCTGTCATATATCAAGAGTATCATCAAATGCACAAAAATATTTATTAATATATGCTAAGTCTAAAATAGCTGAAAAGAAAAAAGAAAATAAAAGGAAAACATACGCTATATCAAGAGTATCATATATTAAAAGTTTCATATTATGCATTAATGATAATTTTTGATTTTTGTTTATAATTATTTTTTTATTGCTAATAGTTGAATTTAACAAAAATTATACTACTAAAATAACATTAAAAATAAAATATCACACCAATATTAAAAATATTTCTTTATTTGGAGATTTAGATCCAATAAACAATTTTAATTAAAAAACTTTTCTTTGATATATTGATTCTTTGTAATAATCTCAAAATCAACATTAGATCATAGTCAAAGATTTGAAAGTCATTATTAAATGATGTGTTTCAACTTGTTTGATTTTTTTTTCATTAAGTTCTACACTTATTTTTGATAATTTTTAATTTTTTGTATGCGTGACAAGAAATTGGTAATTTTTTTGTGTATAGAAGCATATTAGTGCACATGCTTCATTGTAAACAATAAATAATGTGCATGTAAAGCAAACATAGATTGAACTATATAAGCAACTTAACACGCACCAAATGTCTATTACTTTAGATATATATACTATATGCACATTTTTTTAAAACAAAAGGGTGTACTCTATTACTAATCAAATTATCTATCATATTACTCATGTGAACCTTATATAATGATGGAATAATTACTTTTTATAAATGTATACACGAAATAGGTCACCATGTATGGCCAGTGTGCTTTGAGAATGCATTGTATCTAAGAAAACACATTGAGAAAATTTTATACAATGTTTGTTCCCCTACTTACAATAATGTATAGTATGACATGGGTTCTTAGTCTTCTACACCCCCCCCCCCCCCCCCCCCCCCCCCATTTCTCCATCAAGTGTGATTTGATTCTACATGCCAATATTAGATAGATTTAATAAAGACTTAGTGTAGTGAATTTTTTTCAATAGTACTATTAAACAAAAATTAATATTGGGCCAATTAAATTAATGAAAGCATTTACAATCATTATAGAATTGAATAACTATGGAATTTATTGGGTACCTAATTAAAGACCAGAAAATATGATTTATTAAAAAAAAATATTAAATAGAATTAATTCATAAACATCCACCAACAAAAATTACAACCTCAACAAACTGTCAACAATTACAATCAGAGCAAAATTAAAGGTTTTGTTTAAGTTATACTGTCTTTGAAAAAAATTTAAGAGTTTCACACTATAGCCATAGAAACCTATCTAGTAGATAAATTTCCATAGGTTCTTCATATTCATCGTCTCTACAAAACAAAAATTTTTAAAATATAAAAAAACCAAAAATTAAAATATAAGATATTATTTTAATATAAAAAATTACAGTACCTTGCTCTTCTTCTCCTCTTGTTATTATTTTCTTCGTCCTCTTTTACCATTCTTCGAATTTTAGAGCTAGCATACTTTTTGGTTGATTTGAAATCCATAAAACTTAAAAAAAAAATCATTAAAAGAAAAAAAGGTCATACTACCAATTTATCATTAATACACAAGAACTCAACAAAAAAGCACCATTTAGCTCACTACCGATTTTAAATTTGCAAAACTCATTTTTAATTTCTCATTAAATTTAATGATGATAAACAAAAAAAAACACAGAGAGAGAGAGAGAGAGATGTTCTTTGTTTGATACAGTTCTTTAAAATAATGCTACGATGACTATGTGTTTTGACAGATGTTCTTTGTTTGATAAGGTTCTTGGAAACAATGTTGGAATGGTAGTGTGTTCTAATAGTCAATGGTTTTTCAGGAAGTGAACACACCTAATTACGTAGAGATGGCTAGAAGGGGGAGAGATGGGTTAGAGATAAAAAATATTAGAAAACAAAATTATATTATATTTAACCATTAATTATATTATTTCATAAATAAATAAATTTATGGTTATAGTATATGAAATTTTTATGTTTATTTTTTATAATATTATTTATAAATTAATTAAATAAATTTCAGAAAAAAAAAATTAATTCATGGTTATAACAATGGAGAAAATAAATAATAATACTAATAACCATGAACATTATTAATTGGTAATTAAATTTTCATATTATTTCATTTATTATAAAATATATTATTTCATATAACAATTGATAAATTGTAAAAATATATAATCATACAAAATTTATAACATCTCAATTAAACAAAAAATAAATAACCAAGTAAAATAATGAATAAGTAACATATCGATAATATTCAAATAACTAATAATATATCTAACCATATAAATAAAAATATATAATATTAACATTATCCTAAAAAATAAAATTAAAAATTAATTACTTAAAAATATAACTCAAAAAAATAAGACTACACATAAATCCAAAAATATAAAAAAAAATACTAAAGCAACCAAATTTCAACTTGTATATTCTTAATAACAAATTATTTTAGATAATTTTTTAGTAGCTATTTCAATATTTTTAAAAAATGAGAACAAAATATAAAGCAAATAATAATTATCTATATAATGATTATAAACTTCTTAATTAATAATCATACATCTAAGTAAAAAAATGAGTTATGAAAACTATAGTAGATAACAAATGAGAAGTATCAACAACAAAATTTTAAAAAAGATTTGTTTACTTATTTAAAGTAAACATCATGATAGAGGAGCTCTATAATGACTCCTAAGTGACAATGATAATTGAATTATCTCCCTCAATACCCAATAATACTATCATCTTCATTCATAGATAAAACTACTAATATTTCTCTATGATATATCATTTTTTCATATCATATATACATTATAGAGATAATCTCTTGTGTATGCACAAAAGCATCATATTGCACATCACTATTCTCTCAGTTGCACATTTATATTAATGTATAAACTTTTATATATAATGACATATGATTATATATATAAATGTTGAAGTGAATAGATATAATGCTGTGTTTATGATATTTTTATAAATATTACACACACACACACACACATGTAACACTTTTATAGATATTTATAGTTTATATATCACATTTATATATACATTATAAATATTATATAGTTATATAAAAATTTATATATTATATAAATGTTTATAAATATGTATAAACATTTTATATGTTATATAGATGTTATATAAACAATTATATAAATGGATAGTATTATGTAAATGTTGTATAAATATTTATAAACATCAACACATATGTATAAATATCTATATATAATTTTATATGTTTATATAAACATATCAATGTTTATATAAACATATCAATGTTTATATAAACATATCAATGTTTATATATAATGCTATACGTTTATATATATTAAAGTATAAATATTTATATATAATGTCATAAGATTATATAAATAAATAAATATTAATATATAATGTGATGTGTTTTTAATATTTATATAAATATTATATTGTTACAAATCGAGCATATTATTTTCCAAAACAATATACCTCTCATGCTATAGTGTTTTTGAAAATATATTTTTTGTTTTTATTTTTTTATTTTTTTCAAATCATGAAATATACAGGAAGAATAAAAGTATTTTTTGAGTTTACCAGAAAGTAGAAATCTTAATTTTGATATATTTTTTAATATGAATATTTACTTATTTACGTAATTTTTTAAAAAATATTATTTTAATGCACCATAACATAATTTTCCCTACATCTAATAACATCTAACAACAATATCAAAATATTTTCAAACAATATTAAACTAGCAAAAAAAAAAGAGTTTACTAATCCGCATCATCATGAGTAACTCATATTTTATATTTAATTTAGGATGGTTTTTTACATGGAAAAATTTAATTTTTTCCTTATTTTTATCAAAATTAAGGAGGTTGTAAAAAAACATGAACGATATCAAATTTAATGAATTTGATTTTATCACTATTATACAATAAACACAAAAAGAACACTCATGTGTTTTAATTCTTATTTATTTGTTAGCATGGACTTGTAATTTATTTTAATTTGGACTGTTAATTGGAAGTAAATTTTAATATCTTATAATTTGGACTATTAATTGGGTGTAAATTTTAATTTTTTATAATTTGACTGAAAATTATAATTTATTATATTTTGAAACTTTAGAATAATTTAGAATCTACTGTATCTTTTGTAAAGTTTTCAAATAACAAATTTAATGATTTATATAGCATGAAAAACAAGCTTTAGTATAACATCATATTGCACATCATTATTCTCTCAGTTACACATATATTTATTTGAATGTGTGAAAGAATAGAAAAACTCAACAATTCTTTCATTAATTATGAATATTCTTAATTATATGAGTATTCTAATTTGAGTTGAATATAAGTTTTAAGCAAATGATTTATAATTTTTATAATTTTTAAAATATAATTTTTAGATTTTATCTTTTGATAAAATAAAAATTTATTATATTATAACATTACATAAAAGTAACTTGACAATTCAAGTAGCACAACCTAAGTTGGTATTCACTAGCAAACTAAGCAACAAAGATCTAGGTTGAGTATTTTTGGTCTTACTAAATCAATGTGAGCAACCAAACTCTCTGAGATATTAGTTTTGCCTTACTTAATTGCTAATTGAACAAATAAATATTTTGGCTTAACCCAAAATAACATTTCTAACACAAGCACAATAAATAGTCAAAACTTCCATCACATGTAAACTCTCACGAACCATAGACCATAAAATATATGATTTGCTTTTAATTAAATTGTTCATAAATAATAAAACATATTGTGTTAAACGATAATTTAAACAATAAGATTTAAGATAATACTGACATTTCATCCTATGCATTATTTGTGATCAGCTAGCATTCATAAAAATTTTATATAAAACTAATATCAATTTTTTCTCAAGTAAGCTTTGTATTTATGATGTATGTTTGCGAAATTTAATGGAAGTTGAGGTGTTAAATTGTTTTTCATGGTTTATGGTCTTGTACATAAAGGTTCATAAACCTATTTCTAATTTTTAAATATCTATAACCTAATATATGAAGTTTTGTATGGAAATAATGCATTTTAAATAAAAATATAAAATATAATGCTAGTTTGAAAGATATTACCAACTTAGTGCATCTGGAAACATCATGGAAATGGCCGTCATTCACAATGACAGGCATTTCCACGCTGTTAAATTTTAAAAATTAGAGGCCAACATTGTGAATGATAGCTAATGAATTTTAAAAATTTTCAAATGCCTCCATTGGGAACGACAGCTATTTAATTAAACCAATGGTCGTCATTCACAATGCCAGCAGGTGAATTTTAAACAATTTTTAAATGCTGGCATTAGGAATGATGGTTATTTAATTAAACCAATGGCCATCGTTCTTAATGCCCAATATTGAATTTTAAAAATTTTCATATGTGAGTGGTGAATTTGTAGTTGGGTAAGTTTTTAATTCTAAATCTGAATTATAAAAGGCTGCAAAGATTTACTCAATATGAGTACTCCATGAGTTTGTTGTAGTTCCCTCCTCAAAAAAATTACTGGTTTTAAGATGTAAAAAGGCCGAAGTATATCAATATCAATAAAAGTTGCATGCCATGGTTGTAAAAGATATTAACTTATTTGTGATCAACAAATATAAAGGGCCGCATACTTGTGTAAATCCATGTTTAAACCGAGACCATCATCAACTAGAGTCAAAGTTGGTTGCTACTCATATAGAATCTATAATTATGGAACAATTTATATTGTCCCCTGCTACTATTCAAGCAATCATGATGGAGAAATGGGGATATAAAATTTTATATAAAAAAGCCTTGGTGGGAAGCATAAGGCATTTAGACACTTATTTGGTGATTTTATTTAATCATATATAGATCTCCCACATTTGTTCTTGGCCAGAGAATAAGCCAATCCTGGATGTGTTGTTATTTGGAAAACCATCTCTCATAGTGTGTCAAACAATGAGACATATCAGTGTGTGTTCTAGTCATTCAAGCCATCTATTGAAGGGTTCACAAATTATCATCCTATACTAAGTATTAATGGTACACATTTGTATGAGAAGTATAAAGTAACATTGTTGATTGCTATGAGATGTGACAGAAATAATTAGTTATTTCTATTGACATTTGCTTTTATAGAAGGCGAGACTATTGATAGTTGGGAAATTTTCATGGCATGTATCAGAAATAGAGTAATTTGGTGGATAGGGATTTGTGTTATATCTAACATACATCCAGGTATTATAGCAGCTATGAGTGATCATCATCTTAATTGGGATGCACCATATGGCTATCACAAGATCTATATGCTTCATCATGCAAGCAATTTTATGACCAGCTTCAAAGATAAATAGAATTTGGTCTGCAAAGGAGATGTTGCAACAACAACACGGAAGATGAATATATGGCTACAATTGGGAAAATTAATTCTGAAGCACGACAATGGTTATAGATGATCCCTCTTCCGTTATGGGTACTTTCACATGATGGTGGTCAAAAATATGGAATAATGACAACCAATATGTCAAAGGTATTTAATAGTGAACATAAAGGGGCTCATAGCTTACCAATCACTATATTAGTTCAGTTAATATTTTCTTCCCTTAATAGTTACTTTATTGCAAGAAGGGAACAATGTGCTGATAGATTGGCATCAGACGAGTAATTCACACCATATGTTGATACTCAGATTCAAGGTCATGTGGTTAAGGCTGAATTAATAGAAATTGTTCTTTAAGATTACATATAGGGCATATTTTCATGTAAGGTCCAAGAGACCTCAACATAAATGACAAGAAATGCACATGTGGTAAGACATTGATATATGGATTTCCATGTAGCCATATCATAGCAACATGTCAGTATCAATGTGTTGATTTTTAGTTATTTGTTCAAGACTACTACACTACGTAGTCCTACTATGACACTTGGTCAATCTTGTTTTATCCCATATTCAAAGAAGATGAATGACTTTTTTATGATGGTCCAATGATTATAGCTCATAGGTCAATGAAATGACAAATTCAATGGCCATCCTAAATCAATCCATTTGCATAATAAAATGGACATTAGGGAGGAGAAAATTAAGATAAAATATAGGTTGTGTAAACAAGAGGGTCACAATTAGCGATCTTATAAGAATAGAAATCAAGTTTAGTTGTTTATTTGTAAAAGAGGCCTCACTTTTTTGTTGTTATTCGGTATAAGAATTATGTACTAATATAAATTTCTTGTAAATCAGGCCCTGAATATTTTGTTGTTGTCTTGTATCAGACTTATTCTATTGAATGAAACATTCTTATTTATGTGTGTATTATAAATTATCATTGTGATTAATATTGACAACCATGTTTGACAATTATTCTAGATTTGTTATATCTTATAGATATGGCTAGGAAGTTTCATGATGTGGATCTGTCAGATACATCTATCTTGGTATTGCAAGATAGACACCGATCACACTTAGTAGATACAGAGCAGGTACATAATTTATTAATTAGCAATTACTATTAGTAGTTTAAACATGTAATTTATACATAATCACTTTTAAATTTGGTTGTTTCATTGCTTATAGCTTCAAGAGATCCTCTACCCTCGACAACAGATGAGAGCCTTCATGACTATGTGGAGGATGGATATTTGGATTCAGCCATACATGATTAGGGTTAGATTTTATGGTATAAATCATTTGGGCCACATTGTGATCAATTGGTCACTTATCACCTCACTCATTGAGAGATGGTGGCTCGAGATACACATGTTTCATGTGCTAGTAGGGGAGATGATGATTATCTTATAGGATGTTGCCATCCTACTTGGCCTTCATATCCATGACCCAGCAGTCACTGACACATATGTGTTCGATGTGGTGGTGTAGTGAGTGGAGTTGCTCGGTGTCATCCCATCCATCGATGCTATTAGAAGAGCCACTATCTATTTGTGGTGGTTATGTATTTAGTTATACACCCCACCACCTATTGCAGATGAGGTCACATTAGAGCATTGCACATGTGGGTTCATCTTAGTGCTTATTGGATCCTTCTTGTTTGTGGACAAGAAGGGTGTGCGTGTTCTCATGTTCTTTCTCTCACTACTTTGAGATTTGATGGATACTGTGATATATAGTTGGGGTGATGCAGTACTAGCACATACATACCGTGAGTTATGCTGAGCTAGCTTAAATCATAGCCATAGTATTAGTAGTTGTATTACACTCATATAGGTATGTAATAAATGAGAATTTGTGTTGTTATGTATGGATGATTTATCATATTTTTTTAATGTAATATAAAAACTACAATATTATGACCCACTTTCTCATTATTTTGTATTCAGCTATGGTCTTGGGAGAGACTTCATGTCGAGTGACCCAATTTTGGGCAACAACACGTAGATCTAGCACCACCACCCGCTCATGCCTTACACAATGCTGATGTCAATTTCGTGTATGGTGACCTACCTAAGCCTATTCGCAATGGATTACCAGCTCAATCTCTAGCAAAGCTAGAGGTAGAGCTAGCTCTTTCACTAGGGTGTAGATGAAGAGTACCTTTGACATAGGTGCACAACCCATCAGGTGTATTCCTCCTAAACCGAGATCAGCTAGATGCACAAACTGTTGATCATGTAATGTTTATGTAAAATTATATGGTTCTATATTAATTATATTCATATTATTGTAAAATTTATTGATATTATGTGTTCACATGTAGGTGTCATGGCAACCATACATGGGAGAGTTACTTGATCAACTTCCATATATCTGCTTAGCTGATCAGGAGATCTAACAGATGATGTCACATCTTATTTGTTTCAAGATTGTTGAGTGGCATCATCCAGATAATGTCTTGCACCATTTTGGGATGCTTCAAGAGATACCTCCAGCTTGCTCATATGAGCAACAGTTGCATGCAATGGATGCACGTGGATGATACCAGTGTGATTGGGTGATGTATCATGCAAAATACATAGAATTATAGGAGACAAGAGTGGCTAGGATTATCACTTCACCCCCTATGGTAGGTTTAATGGACTTTCATTATCCATATATGTAGTGGTATCATCGTATTACATGATGTTTTATGACTCGATTACTTCATAGGGATGATATGGGGTTCCATACTACAGCCGGTAGTAAGGATATTTTGGTAAGTTAGAGCCATGTGTTTCTAAAATATTTTGGTAAGTTAGAGCCATACATCATATTGCCTGATTGGTGTTACACCAGATTGGTGAAGACCATCATACTGCTGGGTACACTAAGGAAGCTTCGCTATCACATGAACCATTTATTAGACCTCAGGTGTCGTCGACACCATCACGTATGCATCCCATTGGAGGTAGAAAGAGAGGGAGAGCTGGAATTGAACACAAAGGTCATGCTCGAGATGTTGGGTTAGGTCATGGTTCAGATAGTGAGAGTGGTTTAGGTACACTTCGAGCCGACAGTGCCTACTTCTTACCCCTCATCAAAGATGTTTATACCCCCACACACCTACATATCACCTTACATACCCACTCAAATTGATGCATCGCCTTCCCTACCCCCATATTGACACAATTCCTCTAAAAGTTTTGTTGCATGTGATGTTTTGTGTATTTTGATTGAAACAAAAAGGAGGGTACAGATTTTGTTGCCAAGGTGAAATCAAGTTTGAGCAACTCGACATGATGCCTCCCACAACCAATATCTCCAAGAGATTGTTCAAACATGGGATTAGATTGCAAGAGCACTTGTTGACTATGCACAAAAAAAGGAGGGAGGCACCTGCAACTCTTTTTGTGGGACATTGGAGAAGATTTTCAGTTCTGCATCATAGATATGATTTGATGTTTAGCATGCTTATGTATTTTTTGGATGATTAGAACTCATGTGTGTGTGTTAGCTTGAGATATGGTTTTAATTTATTTTGTAATTTCTTTAGTTGGATACAATAGAATCTATGTATCCTATAATTTAATTTTTTGCACTTGAGATGTGGATAATTAAAAGTCTGACGAAGATTTGTATATAATATACAAATGCTGAATTGTTTGCAGCTTTAGTGTTTGGTGGAGAGGAGGAGGCCACTGGTGGAATAAATGGCTGAAAAATTTAGGGGGTTAGGTGAAAATGACGAAAAGAAAATGGAGGAAGGGAGAAGAAGATCAGATAGGGATAAACTCATTCAAAAGCTAGTGTTGTGAATGAAAGATATTAGTTTAATTAAATAGTCATCGTTCCCAATGCCAGTATTTGAAAATTTTTAAATTCAATAGCTGGCATTGAGAATGATGACCATTGGTTTAATTAAATAGCAATAGTTCCTAAAGTTGGCATTTAATAATTTTTGAAATTCAAATGCTGGCATTGTGAATGATGACCATTTGTTTAATTAAATAGACATCATTCTAAATGCCGGCATATGAAAATTTTTAAAAATCTATAGCTAGAATTCACAACATTGACCTCTGATTTTTAAAATTCAAAAGCATGGCTATTAATATTAAATTCTAAAAATAAATTTCAAGATAATTATTTAGTGATGGATATTTTCTGGAGATAATTAGCTAGGAATAATCCATCAATAAATTCATTTATAAATTTGCTACAAAACTTTGTACAAAAATCTAAGACAATATTGGCTAGAGATATTTTTCCATCAAAAATTTTTATCACTATTCCATCAAAAATCCATCACAAATTATTCATTCATTATAAAATCAAACATATATTGCTATTCCCTAGCTAATACCTTTGAAATTAGTTAGGGATTATATGCTTAGGAAATTTTCATAGCTAAATAGATAATTTTTATAGTGTGTGTGTCTATCTATCTATATATCTATTTATCTATGTATCTATCTTTCTGTCTGTCTGCATATATGAATATCTATATATTTATATATCTATATATCTATCTATTTGACTATTTATCTATTTATCTATTTATCTATTTATCTATTTTTGTATCTATTTATCTCTTCTATTTTTCTAACAATTAATCAATCAATCTGTCTGTCTATCTATCTGTCTATCTATATATCTATCTATCTATTTATCAATCAATCTATCTATCTATCTATCTATTGCTATCTATCTATTTGTCTATCTATCAATCTCTTAATCAATATAAATATCTGTCTATATATTAATTTATCTATCTATCTCTCTATATATCTATCTATAAATCTATCTATCTATCTATCTTTCTATATTTTTATCTATCTAACTAACTAACTATCTATCTTTCTTTCTTTCTTTCATTCTATGTGTCTATCTATCTATTTATCTATCTTTATATATATCTTTATATTAATCTATATATCAATCTATTTATCAATCTATCTATAAATCTATCTATCAATCTATCTATCAATGTTTCTATCAATATGAATATATATTTGTCCATATATATGTCTATCTATCAGTATATCTATCTTTCTATCTATCTATCTGACTATCTAGGTGTCTATCTGTCTGTCTATCTATTTATTTATTTATATGTGTATCTATATATCTATCAATATATCTATTTATTTGTCTATTTATTTATCTTTCTACCTATCTATCTTTCATTACATCAATCTATTTATCAATTAATCTACCTATTTGTCTATCAATGTATCTATTAATCTATTTTTCAAAATATTTATCTATCTATTTGTCTGTTTGTCTATCTGACTATCTATCTATCTGTGTGACTATATATCTATCTATCTATTTGTCAGTTAGTCTATCTGTCTGTGTGTCTGGTTGTCTACCTGTTTATCTATCTATCTATCTAGATATCAATTAGACTTTCTAATTGTCAATCTGCCTAACTATCTATCTACCTGACAATTTTCCTACGTAAATATTTGTATGTTTATCTATCTATTTACCTATCAATCAATCATTCTATCTATTTATCTATCAATCTATCTACCTATTTGTCTATCTATTTGTCGATGTTTCTATCTATGTATTTGTCTATAGATATTTCTATCTATGTGACTATTTATCTATCAATCTAACTAAATAATTATTTGTCTATCTATCTGTCTATCTATCTATTTATCTACTAATTAATATATCTATCTATCTTTATGTCTTTTTATCTATCTATCTATCTATTTATATGACTATCTATGTATCTATCTATCTATGTATCTATCTATCTATCTATCGATTTGACTATCTATTTGTATATCTATCTATTTATCTATCAATCATTCAGACTAACTATCTATCTGATCTATCTATCTATCTATCTATCTATCTTTCTTTCTATCATTCTTTCTATCTTTCTAAAAATTTGTCTATCTAATCATCTAAATATCTATCTACTTAATTGTGTCTATTTGTCTATCAATCTATCTAGCAATCTATCTATCTACTTATCTTTCAATCTTTATATCTTTCTATCTATCAATCTCTCTATCAATTATTATATCAAATTGTGTATCAATTTGTCTATCAAGCTATCTATAATTATATCTATTAATCAATATATTAATTTGCCTATCAAACAATAAATCTATCTATCTATCTTACTATCTGTCTATCTATATGTATTCTATGTGTTTATCTATCTGTCTTTCTATCTATTTATCCATCTATTTATCTATCTATCTTTCTTTCTTTCTGTCTATCTATCTATCTATATATTTATTTGTCTGTCTATCTATCTAACTATGTATCTAATTATCTATCAACCTATCTATCTATATATCTATCTATCTATATATCTATCTATCTGTTGTCTATCTATCTATCTATAAATCTTCCTGTCTATCTATTTGTCTATCTTTCATATATCTTTCTCTCTATCTATATGGCTATTTATCAATCTATCTTTCTATTTATATATCTATCTATCTATCTATCTATCTAATTGTCTATCTAACTCTCTATCTATATATCTATCTTTATAACATTCTACCTATCAATTTATTTATCAATAAATCAACCTATTTCTCTATCAATATATCTATCAATTTGTCTATCAAACTATTTCTGTATCTTTCTATGTGTCTATCAATTTATTTACCTATCTATCAATTTTTCTACCTATCTATCTATCTATCTACCTTACTATTTTTTTGCCTATCTATCTATTTATTTGTAAATCTATATATATATATATATATCTATCTATCTGTCTGTCTGCCTATCTAACTATCTATCTATTTTTCTATCTATCTATCTATTTTGATGTCTGACTATTTGTCTATCTATCTTTCTATCTATCTGTCTATATATATGTGTATTTATCTGTGTATATATATATACCTTTCTCTCTATATAAGTATTTGTCTATCGATCGATCTATCTATATGATTATCTATCTGTCTATCTATCTTTGTAATTATTTGTCTATCTATTTGTATATCTATCTGTGTATCTATCTAGGTATTTATTTGCCTACCTATTTTTCTATCTATTTGTCTATCTATATATCTATCTTTCTACCTATCTATTTATCTATCTATCTATCTATATGTTTGTCTATGTATCATTCTATCAACTATCTATCTATCATTCTTGCTTTCTATCTAAAAATATATTTATGTATTTATCTTTCAATTTGTCTTTCTATATGTATATCAATCTCTCAAACAAATTTGTATATGAAACCATGCATCAATCTGTTTATCACTCTATCTATCATTTTGACTCTTAATCTATCTATTAATATGTCTATCAATCAATCAAACTATATATCTATTTATGTGACTCTCTATCAATCAATCTATCTATCTATCTGACTATCTATGTATCAATCTATGAGTCTATCTATTTGTCTATCTATCTATCCATTTGTAAATCTATATATCATTCTATTTATCTATCTATTTTTCTGTCTATCTATTTATCAATATATTTATTTATATATATGTATGTATGTCTATCTATTTATATATCTATCTATCTAGCGGTCTATTTGTCTATCTCTCTATTTATCGTTCTATATATTAATTTGTCAATCTTTCTGTATAACTTTTTGTCTATTTATCTGTCTATCTATCTACCCATTTATCTATCTATCTTTCTATTTATCTATCTGTATATCTATCTGTCTATTTATTTTTCTATCAATCAATCAATCTATCTATATTTCTTTCTTTCTTTTTATCTTTCAATCTAATTATCAATCAATCTACCTATTTATCTATCTATTTTTTAATCAATCTGTATATCGAACTATTTATCTATCTATATATTTATCTATCTTTATGCCTATATGTTTGTCTCTATTTCTGCCTATCTATATGTTTATCTGTCTGGTTGTCTAACTTTTTCCCTTAATTTCTATCTTTCAAACTATCTATCTATCTGATTGTGTATTTTTCCTAACTATTTGTCTGACAATCTATCTGTTTATTTGTCTATCTTTCTATCTATTTATCCATGTATATATCTAACTATATATTTGTTTGTCTATCTACCTATCTATAAGTCTATCTATATGTCTATCATATTTCTATCTATCTGACTATATATCTGTCTATCTATTTATATATTATCTGTCTATCTATCTGCCTATCTATCTGTCTATCTACCTATCTATCTATAAATTTGTCTGTCTATATGTCTTTTTATCTATCTATCTATCTATTTATCTATATGACTATTTATTTATCTAACTATCTATCAATATATCTGTCTATTTATCTATCTATTTATATTTTTGTATATCTATTTTTCATATATCTATCCATCTATTATTATAATAATCTATTTATCTATCTATATATCTATCTATATATTGATATATTTGTCTATTTATCTTTCTATCTATTTATCAAAAAATCTATCTATCTATCTGTTTATATATTTTTATATTTATTTATCTATCTATTTGTCTATCTATCTATCTATCTATCTATCTATCTACCTATCTATATATAAATCTATCTATCTTTCTATCTGTCTTTTAATTTGTCTTAGCTATATATATATCGAACTCTCTATCAATTTGTATATCCAAATGTGTATCAATCTATCTTAGCTATATATATATTAATCTAGCTATAAATAAATCTATCCGTCATTCTATTTGTCTATGTTTCATTCTATCTATTTGTCTATCTTTTTATCTATCTTTTTGTCTATTAATTTGTCTAACTTTCTATCTATCTTACAATCAATCTATCTATTTATCATTCTATTTATTTATCAATCAATCAATCTATCTTATTGTAAATGTATCCATCTATCTCTCTATCTATCAATCTATCTATCTTATTGTAAATGTATCCATTTATCTCTATATCTATCATTTTATCTCTATATCTATTTATCCATTTATCTATATATTAATCTATCTAACTTTTTACCCATCTTTCAATTTATATATCTATCAATATATCTATCTATCAATCTGTATAATTATCTGTCTTTCCCTCTATCTATCTATTTATCTATTTATCTATCTATCTATTTTTCAATCAATTAATCAATCAATCTGTTTGTCTATCTATCAGTCTATCCTTTTGTCATCTCTTTTCCTATCTATCTGTCTATCAATCTCTTTTTCTTTATGTCTATCTAATTATCTATCTATATATCTATCTATCTTTTAGTCTATCTATCTATCTGTCTATCTATCTTTGTAAAAATACATCTATCGATCTATCTATTTATATATCTATCTATCAAACAATCCATCTATCTGGCTATCTATTTGGCTATCTATCTTTTTTCTATTTGTCTATCTATCTATCAATCTACATGTCTATCTGTTTAATTATATATCATCCTATCTATTTATCTATCTATCTATATATTTGATTAATTTTTATTTATCTATATGTCTATCTATTTATGTATCTATCTATCAAACAATCTATATATCTGGCTATCTATTTGGCTATCTATCTCTTTTCTATTTGTCTATCTATCTATCAATCTACATGTCTATCTGTTTAATTATATATCATCCTATCTATTTATCTATCTATATATATATTTGATTAATTTTTATTTATCTATATGTCTATCTATTTATGTATTTATCTATAAAATAATCTATCTATCTATCTATTTCTTTATCAATCTTTTTATCTATATAACCATATATCTATCTATCTTTCTGTCTATATATCTATATATTTAAATAAATTTTATCTAGCTATCTATCTATATATCTATCTATCTATTTATGTATCTATCTATTTATTTATCTGCCTATCTATCTATCTATCAATCTATCTATATATCTATTTGTCAATCATTTAATTTGTAAATCTATCTATCTATTAATCTATATATCAATCTATCTATATATTTGTCAATTTATATATTAATATGTCTATCAATGTGTCAATCTAAATATTCATAAATCAATCAATCAATCAGTCTATCTATCTTTATATCTATTTATTTGTATTTATTTGTCAATTTATATATTAATATGTCTATCAATGTGTCAATCTAAATATTCATAAATCAATCAATCAATCAGTCTATTTATTTGTATAGCTATCTATCTATCTATCTATCTAATATTCTATTTATCAATTTGTCTATCTATCTATCCATCTATCTATCTCTATATCTATTTGTATATCTATCTGTCTATCTATATCTCGAATAATCTATCTATCTGTCTATCAATCTATCTAAATGTATATCCATCTATCTATCTATCTGGCTAATAATCTACATATTTGTCTATCTATATATCTATATAATCTATCAATATATCCTTTTATCTATCTGTCTATTTATCTGTGTATCTATCTATCGATCTATATATCTATTTATCTATATATATTTCTATCTCTCTATCTTTCTGTATATATTTCTATATATCTATCTATCTGTCTATCTATCTATCTGTCTAACTAACTATCTGTCTATCTATTGGTCTATCTTTCTCTCTATCTATTTATTTACATATATATATCTATCTATTTATCTATTCATCTATATGTATATCTATTTGTCTATTTGTTAATCTATCTATTTATCTATCTATCTATTTAATTATTTGTTTATTTATTTGTCAAATGATACGTCTATGTATCTATCTATATATTGAATAGTATATATATTTGTATAACTATCTATCTATATTTTGAATGGTTTATATATTTGTTTATCTATCTATCTAATTGTCTATCTATGTTTCAATCAATCTATCTTTTAATTTGTCTATCTATCTACCCATCAATTTGTCTATTATTATTTTTATAAATTTGTATATCTATGTGTCTTCTAATTAATATTTCTATTTATCTATCTATATATCTATTTATATGTTTATGTATCTATCAATTTTTCTATCAATATATATATATATCAATCAATCAATCTATCTATCTATCTTTCATTCTATATATCTGACTTTTTATATATCTGTCTATCTGTAGTTATATCTATCTATATGTATATCTATTAGTCTATATATATGTCTATCTATTTGACTATCTATATATCTATCTTTCTATCTATATATTTGTCTATTCATCTATATGTCATTCTATCTTTTATCTATCTATCTTTCTTTCTTTCTTTCAATATAACTATATATCCAATCTAACAATCAATATATCCTTCAATTTATCTATTTATGTCACTATATATCTATCTATTTATCTATCTATCTTTTTGTCTGTATATCTATTTATCTATCCATTTATCAATATGTATATCAATTTCAATATCTATTTGTCTATATATTTATTTATCTAACTATCTATATGTCTTTCTAGTTGTCTATCTATTTGTCTGTCTATCTTTCTATCTACCTTTCTATCAAGATAACTATATATCTATCTATCTATCTATTTATTAGTCTATTTATCTATCTATCTATATATGAGTCTATCTATCTATTTATTTATCTATCTGTCTGTCTATATGGAAGTCTGTCTATCTTTATATTTTATTATCTATCTAACTTTATATCTATCTATGTATCTTTCTATTTATCTATCTATCTATTTTCTTTCTATCTAACTAACAAACTATATATATATATCTGTCTGTTTATCTATTTTTTTATCTATCTGTCTATCTACCTATCTATCCATCAATCGATCTATCTATCTATATATCCATCTATCTATCTATTTATCTATATAGCTATCTGTCTATTAGTTTGTCTATGTGTCTATTTATCTTTCTAACAATTTATCTATAGATCAATCTAAATATCAATATATCGATATATATGTGTCTCTATCTATTTGTCTGTCTATCTATTTATCTTTCTATCTATTTATCTATCTCTCTATCTATTAATATGTCTATCTATTTATCTATATATTTATCTATCTATGAGTGAATATATCTATCTCTCTATTTGTTTATATAATCTATATGTCTGTCTATCTGTCTGTCTATCTGATTATTAATATTACTGACTATTTCATTGTTTATTAATTTATCTATCTATCTATCTATCTATCTATCTATCAGCCTATTTATCTATAAGTCTATCTAACTATCTATTAATCCATCTATCTATCTATTTATTATTCAATCTATCAATATGTATTCTTATATGTTTATAAATCTATCTATCTATATATTTGTCTCCCTATATGTCTGTCTATCTACCTATTTGTCTATCTATTTGACTATCTATCTAATTATAAATCGGTCAATCAATCAATCTATTAATATGTCCTTCTATCTCTATCTATTTGTCTATATATCTGTCTATTTGTTTATCTATATATATATATATATATATATATATATATATATATATATCAGGCAATTGATAAGTCTATTGAATTATCTCTCTATCTTTCTATTTATCTATCTATCTCTCTCTCTCTCTGTCTCTTTATCTCTCTATCTGACAATGTGTCTATCTATCTATCTATATATCTATCTATTAATCTATTTATTTATTTATCTATTTGTCTATCTTTCTATCTAATTTTATATCTATCTTTCGATCTAATTGTGTATTAATCTATCTATCTATTTGTATTTCTATCTGCCTATCTATCTATCTATTTATTTGACTATCTATCTATTTATATACATAGTTATCAATCTGTTTATCTATATGTTTATCTAATTGTTTATCTATCTATCTATCTATTTGTATGACTATCTCCTTTTCTATCTTTCTATCTATATGTCCACACACATATATATATATATATATATATATATATATATATATCTCTATTTATCTATCTATTAGTCTATCTATTTGTTTATCTATTTTTATATCTATCTATCTATCTGTGTGTTTATTTATCTATCGATCGATCTATCTATCTATCTATCTAACTGTCAGTCTATCTATCAATCTTTATATGAATCTATCTATCAATCTATCTAATAATCAATCTTTAAATATGCTTATCTATTTGTTTAAATATTTGTCTATCTTTCTATCTATCCATCTATCCATCTATCAATCTATCTATTTATTTGTTTAAATATATGCCTATCAATATGTCTATATAGCTGTCTTCTATTTGACTATCTATCTATTTATTTATTTATCTAACTGTTTGTCAATCTATCTATTTATGAATCTCTCTATCTATTTATAAATATGTCTATCTATTTATTAATGTAACTGTATATTTATCTATCTATCTATCTATCTATCTAATAATCTTTATATCTATCTATCTATCTATCACTATATCTTTCTTTCGATCCATCTATCAATCTATCTATCTGCTATCTATTTTTCTATCTATTTGAATATATATCTATTTATATATCTATCTATGTTTCTATAAATATATCTATTTATCTATCTATCTATATATCTATCAATCTATATCCATCTATCTATAAGTCTATCTATATGTTGCTCTATTTTGCTAAATATCTGTCTATCTTTTTGTATTCCTATATGTCAATTTATTTCTTTATCTATTTGTATATCTATCTGTCTATTTGACTATATAATATTATATTTATCTATCTATTTATCCAACTATCTTTATCTTTCTATCTATATTTTTATCAAACTATCTATCTATCTTTTTATCTTTTTATCTATCAATCAATCTATCTATTGATCTATTTAATAATATATCTATCAATCATTCAATCAATCAATCTCTTTATCTATCTATCTATCTTTGTTTCTTTCTATCCAACTTTTTGTATATCTATTTGTATAACTATCTATCAATCTCTCTCTATATTTGTCTATCTATCTATTTATCTATCAATCTATTTATCTATATGTCTATCAATCAATCAATCTATCTATCTAACTATTTGTAAAATATATCTATCTATCTATTATATATTTATGTATAAATCTATCATTTAATCTATCTGTCTATCTTATATGCTTATCTATCTATATATCTAGCGTTCTATTTATTTGTCTATCTATCTTTCTATCTGTCTATTTATTTGTCCATCTATCTATCTATTTATCTGTCTATCTATCTTTAATTTATCTTTTTATCTATCATTCTATTTTTATGCACGTATATATGTTTATCTATGTATCTTTTTATCTATCTATCTATATATTTATCAATCTATTTATAAATCTATCTATGAATCTATGTATCATTTTTTTATCCAACTATTTAAATATCTATGTATCTATATATTTATCTATTTATTTGTATATCTCTCTATTTATATGTCTATATAGTAATCTATCTATCTGTCATATTATCTATCTTTCTATCTATATATCTATATATCTAACTATCTATCTATCAGTCTATCTACATGTCTATCAATCATGTCTATCTATCTGTCTAGCTCTCTATTTATGTATCTAACTATCTATCTTTCTATCAATTTGTCTATCTTTATATCTATCTATCTGTCTATTAATATATCTATCAATTTGTCCATCACTATTTCTATCATATCTTTCAATCTATCTATCTATTTTCTATTAATCTTTCAATTTTTTCCCTATCTATTTGTTTATGTATCTGTCTATCTATCTATCTGTCTATCTATCTATCTATCTATCTGTCTATCTATCTGTCTATCTATATTTTTATTTATCTATCTATCTATATTTATATCTTTCTATATGTCTATCTATTTCTTTATCTATCTATCTATCTATCTATATAACTATTTATTTTCTTTCTATTTATCCATCTATCTCTTTATTTGTGTTAAGAAGGTTCGACTTTTCTGAGCTGACCATAGATCTAATATATAGATGCATTTCAAGTACTTGGGTAAGAGTCTTGGTAAATGGTAAGTTAAGTGAGGAATTTAAACCAAATAAAAGTTTAAGGCAAGGGGATCCGTTATCACCTCTTCTTTTTGATATCTATTTAGAATTGTTAATAAGTAACTTGAATAAGAAAATATCCGAAGGTAAAATATTTTCATTCAGACACCCAAGGAATACACCCAGAATAGGTTGTTTAGCTTATACAGATGACCTTATAATATTTACAAATGATAGAATAAAGTCTTTAATGAATCTTATGGATCTTCTCCAAATTTTTGAAAAAAAGACAGGTCAAATGGTTAATAAAAGTAAATGTCAGTTCATGCTTGCTAAAAATGCAAAATTAAAGTTAGTAGATAAAATAAAAAGTATTACAGGATTTGCAGAAATTAAAGGGGCATTAATGTATTTAGGTTGTCCGATATATGAGGGGAGGTTGAAAGAAGAATATCTAAGTTACCTTCAAGACAAACTAAGAAAGAAAATAACAGGATGGAAAGAAGAGTTACTGGGATTTGGGGGGAGGATAACACTGCTGTCACATGTATTACAAAGCACGCTAACGCACATATTATCAGTGATACACCCCCCTAAGAAATTTATTAAAAAACTCGAATCGGAAATGGCCAACTTCTTATGGGGTAAACAACAAGGCAGAAATAAACTACATTGGAAGGACTAGAAAAGTATCTGTTATCCGAAAGAGGAAGCAGGATTAGGTCTAATGAGCCTCCAGGACTCGGCAGCTGCCTGAGACTGTAAAAGCTAGTGGAGACTTAAAGAAAGTGATAGTCTTTGGGCTAAATATATGCGGGCAAGATATTTAGATAACAAGAATAAGACCACTAAGAAAGTCTCGAACAGTTGGAAGTCAATGGTAAAACAAAAAGAAATAGTAGACTCACACTCTATACAAAAGAGGAGCGGCTGGAAATGGACGTTAACACCACAAGGAAACTTTTCCCTCAAGTCGGCAAAAGACTTGGTCAGAAAGAAAAAACCGGCTCAAACTCTATTTAAATAGGTATGGCAAGAAAACATACCGCAAAAAATGCGCTCCTTCACATGGAAGGCTTTAATGAATGCTATACCAGTAGATAGAAATATACAAAAGAAAGGTATAAACATCACATCATGATGCGAATGATATTCACAAGCGGTTGAAACCACTGATCATTTGCTTTCTAATGGTCCCATCGCAGCAGAAATATGGAAAGAAATGGAAGGGGAGAAAAGAATATGTAAAATAGATGATGGATTAATAGATAAAGTTAAAAAATGGGAAAAGGAGAAAACGAAAAGCCCCACCAGGAAATGGCTCAACCAAAAACTGCCGCATCTAATTATTTGGTGTATATGGAAATCTCGAAACAAAAGTAAATTCAAAAATATAAGGATGAATTTAACAGAAATTATAAAAGATATTAGAAAGGAGATATGTAATATATCACTAATAAAACCGATAGTTATTCATGAAATGAAACAAGAAAAGAAGCTTGAGAAAGAATGGGATCTCACATATACAGTTTTAAAACAGCAATGGGCTAAATGTATACAGTGGAATGCTCTGCCGGTTGGTAAACTCTCACTTAATACGGATGGAAGTTTTAGCAGGGACACTAGAATAGCAGGAGGAGGCGGGGTAATAAGAGATCATACAAGGACAGTACAGAGAGCTTTCACTAGATCTAGTAGAGCCTCCTCGGCTTTAGAATCTGAAATCAGAGCATTAAAATCAAGGTTAAAGATATGTAAGCAGCTTAACTTTAAAAACATTGAAGTTCAGGTAGACTCAAAATTACTAGTTGATACAGTAATCAATAAGAAAATATTATGGAGGAATGAAGAGGACCTAGAAGTAATTCTTGGTCTTATGGACGAACTGAAGGCCTCAATAATACATATATATAGAGAAGCTAATAATCTAGCGGACAATCTATCTAAAATAGGTACCACCAGAGGAGATATAGAATATAATGAGAAACTCATGCCAAACAAACTAAAGGGAATAGCATGTTTAGATAAAATGGGTTTTCCTTATATTAGAACAAATAAACAGACCACGAAGGTATAACAAAGCCTCAACTCTCTGATGGATTGGGCGGGAATAATGAGTACTTTAAAATATGTATTTTGACTTTTGCTAAAATAATATCATAATATGTATTCTGACTTTTACGCTGCTATATAAACGCTGTTATATAACAAAGCCACAGTGAATCTTAAATAAGTATAATTTCTGCTATTCCTTGTTCTGCTGCTGTAATAGGACAAGAAAATAGGGCAAGGTAATAGTGCAAGGTATTGGTTTCCTTATTGTTGTTCCTTTTAAGATTATTTCCTTAGCTAAAATCTTGCGTTGCTGTTCCTTTTTTCTTTGTGGTTTGGTTTTGCTGCAGATATTCAGATAAGGGTCACCCCGGTCCTGAGGGGGACTATAAATTGATTATTTCCTTATTGCTTTACTGTTTTACATATTTTGTTTTGTTTTCTTTGTTTCTGCCATTTTAAGAGCACAGATTCAAGCTTGGGGTGTAGTTGATGCTTGAAAAGGCTGCAAGCATTGGTCCTAAAAAGAATTGAAAATGAGAAGGGGTCCTAAGGGTGTTTTATGTTTAGCTTCATCTAAGTAAAATAAGGGCTGTTTGTTATATATGTTAGGGTGAGATAGCAAATATAGATTGGGCAGAAGAGTTAGGGTTAGGTTATTAAATGCAAGTATAGAGGGGGGGGGGTTTGTATATTTTTACTGTTTTGCAGGAAATATTGCAGACAACTCAATACTGGTAGTGGTGAAGACAAGAAAGGAGGTTTTGCCACTTCGAGGTGCTGGAACGGGAAGGAAGAAGAAGCGGTTGTTGTTGATGTTTTTTTATTTCTAGATTCTTGTTAAGGGGAGGGTTAATCGGGAGAAGGGGAGAAAGAATGTTTGTTTCAGATCAGAAGCTGAAAGACAGGAAATGGAGGACATTAAGAGGTTTAGGAAGACAACTTAAGAGGCTCGGGGATAGCTAAAGAGGCATTATTGGAGGCTCCAATAGAGGCAATAACAGAAAAGTTTAAAGGGCAGCATAAGGGACAGCATAAGGGACAGCATAAGAAGCAATAAAAAGCATTAAAGGATCACATTGAAGTTACTAATGATATACAAAAAGCAAAGAGTTTACTCATAGCACATTCATATTCACAAGTAGTTTAAATGTTTTGATGCAAGTGAAATGTATGATTACTGTTAATTTGTATGCATGTCTCAATAGATAATACCCGATAGGGGTATATAAGATATGAAGGGTGTAAAGGGCATTGGGTAGCAAGCAAGTAGGTTGTAAAAATGGTATTCCTCCGCCAAAAGAGAGGGTTAATATTAATAAAACAAACTTAAAAAAAAAGAATTAGATAGATAGAGATTTAGATAGATAGATAGATAGATAGATAGACATATAGACAAATAGTTAAGTAGATTGATAGATAGATATGCAGATATATTGATAGATAGGTATATTGGTAGATAGGTAGAAATATAGATATAATGTTAGATAAATAAATAGAAAAATAGATAGATTGATTGATTGATAGTTAGATAAATAGATCATTAGATAGATAGATATATAGATAGTTTATTAGATTGGTTGATTGATTGATTGATTGATTGACAAATAAATAGATAGACAGACATATAGAAAGATAGACAGATAATATAGATAGATAAATAGATATATAAGTAGATAAATAGATATATAGATATAAAACTAGATCGATAGACACATAGATACATTGATAGATAGAAAGATAGATGCAGATAGATAGACACATAGATAGATAGATAGATAGATAGAATGAATGATAGTTAGATAGATAGATACATAGATAGTTAGATAGACAGACAGATAGATAAATAGACAGATAAAAAGATAGGTAGATAGGCTAATAGACAGATACATAGATTGACAAATAGATTGATAGTTAGATAGATAGATAGATAGACAGATAAATAGATAGACAAATAGACAAGTATACATGTAGATAAAAAGATAGATACATAGACAGATAGACTAATAGATAGATAGATAGTCAAATAGATATAAACAGATAGATAGATAGACTAGTAGACAGATAGATAAATAAATAGATAGAAAGATAGATAGATAGATAGATAGACAGATAAATAGATAGATAGATATATAGACAAATAGATAATTAGATAGATAGATAGATAGATAGGTAAGTTGATTATATAGATAGATAGACAGATAGAATTATTGACAGATAGAAAGAAAAACAAATAAACAGATAGATAGATACACTAATAGAAAGATAGATAGACAGATAGATAAATAGATAGATCGATAGATAATGAGACAAATTGATAGATAATAAGATAGATAGATAGAAAATAAAAAGATAAATGATCTGATATATAGATAGATAGACATATAAATAGGTAGATAGATAGACATAAATAAAGATAGAAAGAAAGATAGATATATATATAGATAGATAGATATAGATAGATAGATATATATATATAATTATATATATATATATATATATATATATATATATATATATTGAAAGATAGAGAGATAGATAGACAGAATGATAGAATAATAAATAGATAGACATATAGTTTGATTGATAGAAGGATAGAAAGACAGATAGATAGACTGATAGATAGACAGATAGACACATATACAGATAGATTGACAGATAGATAGATAATTTATAGATATATATATATATATATATAGAAACATAAATAGACAAATTTATAGATTGATAGATTGACAGATAGACAAATAGATAGATAGATAGATATAAAGATAGACATATAGACAGATTGATATATAGACAGATATACATGTTGACATATAAACATATTGACAAATAGAAATATAGAGAGAGATGAAAAATAAACATATAGATTGATTGACAGATCGAAAGATAGATAGATAGACAGATAGTCAGATAGACATATAGTCAGATAGACAGTTAGATAGGTAGACAAATAGACAGAGTGACAGATAGATAGTCAAATAATCTAATAAAAAGATAGATAGATAGATAGATAGACAAATATATAGATAGATAGTTAGATAGATAGATATAAGATTGAATCAGAGATAGATAAATAGATAAAGAGATAGACATATAGACAGATATATAGATAGGCAGAAAGATTGATAGATAAATTTAAAAATTAACAGATTAGTTAATAGACATATTGACAGAAAGAAAAATAGATAGTTAAACAAGTATGATAGGTAGAAAGATAGATAGAAAACTAGATAGATAGAAAGAGAGATAAATAGATATACTGATAGACAGATATACAGGTAAACATATAGACATATAGACATATATATAAATAAATAGAAAGATAGATATTATAGATAGATAGATATATATATATAGATAGATTGATAGATTGATAGATTGATAGAAAGACAGATAGACTTATAGACATAAAGATAGAGATAGATAGACAGATAGATAAACAGCTAGATAGATATAAAGATAGAAAAATATATAAATACATAGTTAGACACATAGAAAGATAGATAGATAGACAGATATATAGATAGATAGATAGACATATAGATAAATAATTAGATATATAGATAGATAGACATATAAAATAATAGATTGATAGACATACAGACAGACAGACAAAGATAGATATAAAGATATAAAGATAGATAGAGAGACAAATCGATTGACAGATAAATAGATAGATAGATATACTGATAGATAGGTTGATAGATTGACAAATTGATAGATAGTCATATAGATAGACTGATAGATAGATTGACAAATTGACAGATAGTCATATAGATAGATTAGTAGATTGAAAGATCGAGAATTTGAATGATAGATAGATAGACAGATAAATAGATAGATAAACAGACCGATAGACAGATAGATTTATTGATAGATAGTGAGATAGATTGACATATAGATAGATAGATAGACAGATATATATATATATATATATATATATATATATATTGATTGATTGATAGATATATTGATAGATAAGTAGACCGATAAATTGATAGACATATTATAAAAATAGATAGATAAACATAAATATAGATAGATAGATAAACAAATAGACAGATAGTCATATAGATATATAGACTGATAGATAGATAGACATATATATAGATATACAAATAGACACATAATGATAGATATAGATAGATAGATAATAGATAGATAGACAATATATAGATAGACTGATAGATAGATAAACAAATACACTAATAGACAAATAGACATATTATTAGATTGATAGATAAATAAATAGATAAATAGACAGAAAGACAGATAGATAGATTGATAGATAGATATACAAATAAATAAATATATATTTGACAGATAGATAAATAGACAGATATATATATAGACACATAAAATCAGATAGATAGATAGTTATATAGATAGATAGGTTGACTTGTGGACAAGTAGACATGTAGACAAATAGATACATAGATACATAGATCAATATATAGATAGACAGATAGTTAAATAGACATATATAATGATAGATAATAGACATATATAGAAATAGACCAATAAATAGAAATACAGATAATTTATAGATATATATACATATAGAGAGATTTATAGACAGATAATAGATAGAATGATTAATAATTTATAGATATATATACATTTAGAAAGATACATAAATATCAAATAGATAAATTTATAGATTTATAGATTGAAAAATAGACAAATAGATATATAGATCGATATAAAGATAGACATATAGATAGAAAAATATATTGACAAATAGATATATAGACATATATACATATAGACATTTTGACAGATAGATATATAAACAAATAAACATATAGATTGACTGACAAATCGATAGATTGACAAATAGACAAATATAAAGATACATAGATAGACGGATAAATAGATAGATACATAGACAGACAGATAAAAAGATAGATATACAAAAAGACAATTAGATATATATATATATATATATAGATATACAAATAGATTGATAGATAACTAGACAAATAGAAAGATATACATATAGAAATATAGAGAAATAGACAGATAGCAGATATACATATAGATAGATAAATAAATAGACAGATAGATAAATAGACATATAGAAAGATAGATATAAAGATAGATAAACATATAGACATGTAGACAGGTAGACAAGTAGATAGATTGATAAATAGAATGATAGAATGATTGTCAGATAGAAAGATAGATAGATAGTTAGACAGAAAGATAGAAAGATATAAATATAAATATATATATATATAAATATATATATATATATATTTATAGATAGAAAGATAGATAATTAGATAATTATATAGTTAGATAGTTAGATTGATTGATAAATTGATTCATAGATAGATAGACAAATAGATAGAAAAACAAATAGACAGATTGGCCAATAGACAAAGCACAATTAATACATATAGATAAATATACATATACAAAGATAGATAAATAGATAGATATATAGATAGACTAATAGATTAATAAACAAATAGATGGTTAGATAGATAGATAGATAGATAGATAGACAGATAGATAGATAAACAAATAAACATATAAATAGATAGATAAAAAGACAGATAGTTAAATAGAAAATTAGACAGATAGACAGATACATAGATAGAAAGATATATAGATTGTTAAATAGATATATAAACATATAGAGAGATAGAATGATAGAAAAATAGACTGATATAAAGATAGATATATAGAAAGATAAACATATAGATAGATAGACATATAGAGTGATAGAAAGATAGATAAATAGATAGACAGATAAATAGATAGTCAGATACATAAATACATAGATATATAAATAAAGAAATAGATAGATTGACAGATTGATAGATTTATAGATAGACAGATAGACAGATAGGCAAGTAGATAAATAGAGAAATAAATAGAGAGAGACATATATATATATATATATATATATATATATATATATAGACAAATAGATTAACAGACATACTGATAGATAGATAAATAGATAGACCAATTGAAATATAATCTAATAGATAGTATGGTAGATAGAAAGAAACACAGATAGTCATATGACACATAGATTGATATACATATAGATAGATAGATAGATAGACAAATAAACAGGTTGACAGATTGACAGATTAACAAAAAGATATATAGATAGATTAATAGATGAATAAATAGATAGATTGATAGATATATAGATTGATAGAAAATGATATAGACAAAAAGATAGATAGGCAAATAGATAGATAGTAGATAGTATATAGATAGAAAGATATATTGATAGATAGAAAGATAGACAAATAGATAAAAAGATAGAAATATAGATAGAAAGATTGAAAGATAGACACATAGACAACTAGATAGTTAGAAAGATAGACAAATAAAGAGATAGATAGTTAGGTTGATTGGTTGACAAATATCAGATAGATAAATAGAGAGATATTTTGATAGATATACATATAGACAAATAGTTAGATAAACAAATAGATAGATAGACTAATAGACTGAGAGACAGATTGACAGATAGATAGTCAAATAGACTAATAAAAAGATAGATAGATAGAAAAATATATAGATAGACAGATAGTTAGATAGACAGATAGATAGATAAAAGATAGAATCACTGATAGATAAATAGATAAAGAGATAGAAAGATAGACAAATATATAGATTGGTAGAGAGATATATAGATAGATTTAAAAATTCATAGATAGATAATAGGCATATAGACAGAAAAAAAAATAGAAAGTTAGACAAGATAGATAGGTAGACAAAGGAGAAGGAGAGCCTAAGGTTTCATAGAAAAAAAATGGTAAAAATTTTTCTATCTCTCAAACAACTAAGGAGAGCAGAAACGTGAGGGAGCAACCTTGAAACCTATCTAGAACAAAATAACAAGATGTTTCAATGGATGGGGTGTTGGTTCCCAAGTTCCACTCGAATGAAAGGAATTTACCTATATTACCACTCCATTTGATAAAGTATCTCAGAGGAAGACATGAGTATATTTATATGATAAAAAGAAGAAACAAATATAGTTTAAGATAAAAATATCCTAGAATAAAATAAAACTTTTTAAAAATGGATGTTATATACAAATTAATTTTGTGTCCATAGAGCAATCAATTGATCATAATCAATGAAATCACCACATGATCATTTAGTTTTAAAATAGATTGATCAATGAACAAAGCAACATGTCACATAATATACAGATATATCTATCCATATAGATAGATTCATTTGTATATCTTTCTATCTATCTATAGAGATAAATAGATATATCTATCCATATAGATAGATATCTATTAGTCTATCTATTAGTCTATCTATCTATAGAAATAAATAGATAGATAGATCCATACAGATAGTTAGATAGTTAGATAGTTAGATAGATAGATAAATAGATAGACTAATAGATCGATATACAGATAGACATATAGATAGCTAGACATATATAGAAATAAATAGAAAGATAGATATTATAGATAGATAGATAGATATACATATAGATAGGTCGATAGATAGATTGATAGATAGACAGATAGACTTATATACATAAAGATAGAGATAGATAGATAGATAGATAGATAGATAAATAGATAGATAGATAGAAAGATAGACAAATATATAGATACATAGATATACACATAGAAAGAAAGATAGATAGACAGATTTAAAATAGATAGATTATTAGATATATAGATAGGTAGATAGACATATAGAATAATAGATTGATAAACAGACAGACAGATAGATAGATATACATATAGATAGATCGATAGATAGATTGATAGATAGACAGATAGACTTATATACATAAAGATAGAGATAGATAGATAGATAGATAAATAGATAGACAGATAGAAAGATAGACAAATATATAGATACATAGATATACACATAGAAAGATAGATAGATAGATAGATTTAAAATAGATAGATTATTAGATATATAGATAGGTAGATATACATATAGAATAATAGATTGATAAACAGACAGATAGATAGATACAAAGATATATAGATAGGTAAGTAAATAAATTGATAAATTGATAGATAAAATTATAGATAGAATCATTGATAACCACATAAACAGATAGATATATATAAATATATATAGATAAATTAATACATAGAAATTAGATAGATAGACAAATATACAAATAGATTGATATACACATAAATAGACATATAGATTGACCGATAGTCAATTAGATTGGCAGATATACAGATAGACAAATTGATAGATAGATAGATAGGTATATAGTTAGTTAGATATAAAGATAGAAAGATAGAGAGATAAAGATATAAAGATAGATAGATAAACAAATCGATTGACCAATAGATAGATATATAGACAGATTGATAAATAGATAGATTGACAAATTGAAAAATAGTCATATAGATAGATTTGTAGATTTAAAGATCGATAATTTGAAAGATATATTTGTAGATTTAAAGATCGATAATTTGAAAGATAGATAGGCAAATAAATAAATATATAGTCAGACAGACAGACAGATAGATTTATTGATAGATAGTGAGATATATAGACATAGATACACAGTTAGATAGATAGACAGATAGATATATAAATAGATAGATTGATTGATATATAGATATACAAATAGACATATAAATATATAGATAGATTAAACAAATAGATAGATAGACATAAAGATAGATAAATAAATAAATAGATATAGTCATATAGACATATAAATTGATAGATATATTAACAAATATATAGATAAACAAATAGACACATAATGATATATACAGATAGATAGATAGATAGATAGATAGACTGATAGATAGATAGACAAACATACTAATAGACAAATAGAGAGATTGTTAGATTGATAGATAAATAAATAGATAAATAGACATATAAACAGATAGATCGATCGATAGATAGATATACAAATAAATATAGATATTAATTGACAGATTGATAAATAGACATATATATATATATATATATATATATATAGACAGATAAAAAAATAGATATATAGATAGATAGTTAGATAGATAGGTATATAGATAGATAAGTTGACTTGTAAAATTGTAGACTGGTAAACATGTAGACAAATAAATACATAATTACATAGATCGATATATATATAGATAGAAAAACATATAGATAGATAAATAGATAGATAGGCAAGTAGATAGTTAGATAAATAGATAAATATATATTTAAATGATATAATGATAGACAGATATGAAATAAACATATAGACATATAGAGAGATTAATAGATCAATATTTAGATAAATAGACTGATAGATAGATAAATTGACATATAGATAAGACAAATAGTCAGATAGATTGATAAATAGTCATATAGATAGATTGATAGATACAAACATAGACAAATAGATAGATAGATAAATATGTAGGTAGGTAGATAGATAGATAATTATATAGATAGATAGTTGGATAAGTAAATAGATAAATAGAATGATACATTGATAGATAGATAGATAGATAGATTGGCAAATAAATAAACACTTTTTTCTCAAATATCAAAGAAAATTTCTCTAGCTAATTGGGCTTATCCCATCACTAAAATAGATTAACAATAGATATATGATGCAAATTATCCCAAGCTAATGTGCTTTTCACAAAATGTTAGCAAAAAAAAAATTTCTAGAAAATTTTTGAACTACGGTAATTCCCTGCTAATTATATTTATTTCTCTGCTAATTTCAATCATATATAAGAGTAGTAATTAATAATTTTCGAATCAATATATATATAAAATTCACTAGCTAAATTAGCAAAGGAAAAATCCCTAGCTATTTTCATTTCAAAACTATTTTAACAATTTTATTTTTTTACAAAAGATTTTTGATTACATATATTTAAATTTTATATTAAATTGAAAAAAACATATCCTATAAACTGTTATTTATAATTAACAAATAGTAAAAGTAGTTAATAAATTCTTCTAATATAATTGTTACATAGTTAAAATAAAAACATAACATAGGTATATAATCTTTTAAAACTAAATTATCATCCTCATCATTAACTGGTACATTTGTGCTAGGTTCTTTTGTGCGGGTACTCTTCTAGAACTTAGTGTGCTATCTGTCTCGTCAAGGCTGCTAGTTGTGACTCCATATAGGTCATCTACTATTGCATTGCATCCTTCATTTCTTTCATCTCATCTTTCACTTCTTTCATTTCTAAATATATATTTACTACTTATCTGAAGATCCATAAAACTTTAACTGGCTTCGAAGCAGCTATCATACATTTCTCAATGAGTTCCTATGATAAAACAGAAAATAAGAAATCTATGCTAGATATAAATAAATTAAATATTATATTTTTCATTACACACTTAACTTTCAACATTTATTGTAGTAGTCAAATAGTTATGGAACTACCAAAGTAGCGGCCACTTTCATAATAACTATATAGTTTTTACTCACATGATTCTACATGGAAAATCACTTTCTTTGATACATATAAAAAAAACCCAATGAGCACAAGCTACATTTTGCACACACTACACCATGGATGCATCAAATTTTCACACGGTGCACGTCCTATACATCAAGCACACATGCAAGTTCACTACACCACACACACACTGTGCACCTCTAGGCAGTTATGCACCATGGCTAAGCATCTACGGGACCATATCTCATGGCATCGCTATCCACTGGACCATGCACCCACTAATAGCATATGCTTGCAAAATAGATTAAACTCTGATAAGAACTTTAAAAAACACATTTTGCCACATCTTCTATAATCTCGAGCCGCTTGATCCAATTGATACTTTCTCAATTGGTGAATTAGCCTATCAACGCTAAATGCATTAATGACTGCCTCAGTTGATATCAGTGTACTTTATATAAGATTTGAATTACCATAAATATGCTCCTTCAATGTTCCATTGTGCATGAACTCATAAACAAGCATACTGCCTCCCTCTTGAAAATATCCAATGAATTGCACTAATTTTCTATGATTTATTCTTGAAAGTAGAGTCATCTATAAGAGATGCATAACTTGTCCAAACAACAATTAGCAACTACAATTTTTTGATAAGAATAAAAAAGATATTTTAGCATTGTGCGTTAACCTAGTAGTTATCATGGATAAAAAATAATAATATATGATTATGTTTTTTTGTTGAGATATATTTCTAGCTTGTATTTATTTCAGTCAATGAGCTACTCATAGTGTTCAGGGTGCTCCAATCTCATAGGTTATATTTATTCACGCATCATGGTTAATAAAGTCGCATTATTTCATTTTTACTTTCTAACATGATATCAAAGACCCAGACCACTAGAACTTTAAGAAAATAAAAAAAAGGAAATTTTCTTAGAGAAAGAAATAGTTAAGTGTTAGTTAAGAGAAGTCATTGTTCAACTTGTTTTTCGAACCATAAAAGAGCATAAGGGTAAAAGCTATAAAAATTAGGAGAATTATCAAAGGTGTAAACTTATTCCATGGAAGATTTGCTTAGGAAAGTGTTATGAAATATGAGAGCAAGAAAAATCCTTATTCATATCTTATTTTTATTATTTATTATAAATTAAAGTTGAATGAAACATAAAAAGAAGCCCATGAACACATGATATTCATCCATTATATGCACGAAAATGAATAGAAATAGTACATTAGTTTGCATAAAACATGTAAAACATTATAATGATGATTTCTCCATCAGATTGGGTTAATGATGTTAGACTTGTTCATCTCCATGATGCACCATTCATGACCATCTCATCCAACATAAAATGTGGCTTTTCCAAATTAAACATCACTTCATAAAAAAGTCTAAAAATGTATTCATATAATTAAAAATATATATTTGTTTATAACTTTGTATACATTTATGTATAACTACTTTTAACTACTTGTATTAATATATCTATATATATAAATGTTTAACTATATATAACTCTATTTTTAATTATATATACTATAGGTATAAGAACATATAACTATAAATAATTGTCTTTGACTATATGTATAACTAAAAAAACATTATCCATAACTATATTTAAATATATAATTAACAACATATATTTAATATACATTTTAATATAATAGTATATAAAAATATATTTTATTATATCTATATTTATACATAACAATAAGTATAAATATATAAATTTATATGAAAAAATATATATACCTACATGTATAAATATAAGTATAATTATATATGTAATTATATATATAACCACATATACCTATATTTATAATTACATGATAAACAACATACAAAATAATGCTTAACTATATGTGTATAACTATATATAAATATATATGTATAACTATGTTGCACTATATATAATTAAATATAACTATATTTGTAACTATGTATACATATATGTAAATCTATATATTTGTTTATAACTTTGTATACAATTATGTATAACTACTTATAACTACTTGTATGAATATATCTATATATATAACTTTATGTTTAGCTATATATAACTCTATTTTTAACAATATATACTATAGGTATAAGAACATATAACTATAAAAAATTGTCTTTAACCACATGTATAACTATAAAAATATTATACATATTATATTTAAAAATATTATTAACATATATTTAATATATATTTTTATATATTAGTATATAATAATATATTTTACTATATCTATACCTATAGATAACTATATGTATACATATATAAAATTATATGAAAAAATATATATACCTACATGTTAAAATATAAGTATAATTGTATGTGTAACTAGATGTATAACCACATATAACTATATTATAATTACATGTAAAACAACATACAACATTATGTTTAACTACATGTGTATAACTATATATAAATATTTGTATACCTATGTAACACTCTTTATAATTAAATATAACTATATTTATAACTATGTATACATATATATAAATAGATGTAAATCTATATATTTGTTTATAAGATTGTATACATTTATGTATAACTATTTATAACTACTCGTATGAATATAATTATATATAACTATATGTTTAACTATATATAACTCTATTTTAACAATATATACTATTATGTATAAAAACATATAACTATAAATAATTGTCTTTGACAACATGTATAACTATAAAATCATTATACATAACTATATTTAAATATATAATTAAGAACATATATTTATTATACATTTTTATATATTAGTATATAAAATGTATTTTACTATATCTATACCTATAGATAACTATATGCATACATATATAAAATTATATGAAAAAATATATATACCTACATGTTAAATATAAGTATAACTATATGTGTAACTATATAAATAACCACCTGTAACTATATTTATAATTACATGTGTAACAACATACAACATTATGTTTAACTACATGTCTATAACTATATATAAATATTTGTATAACTATGTAACACTTCATATAATTAAATATAACTATATTTGTAACTATGTATACATATATATAAATATATGTTAATCTATATATTTGTTTATAATATTGTATACATTTTTTTAAAGGTTTGTTTTATTATTATGCCCTCTCTTTTGGCGGAGGAATACCATTTGTACAAACTAATACTACCCTTTTTCCCTCTACACCCTTTCTCAAAAAAGAAATAAAACCTAGCTCTATGAAATCATGCTTTTAACTCTCTTCATTTAAGTATGCATTATGAAGTATGTTTGCTAATTTTGATGCACTTTTCTGGACTATTTTGTTCAAGTTATGTTTGTAATCTTTTCCTGCCTTTCATAACTTTATTTGGCTCTTTGAATTGGATAACTATACTTTTTCAAAATCACTTCTTGGTAGTACATTATCAATTTGATAACTTTATGTTTGTAATCTTTTCTGGGCTATTTCGCTGCCCCGTTGATGCCTTACCGAGCCCCCCTACTTGACATGTCTCCTTTAGCTACCCCACTGATGCCATAATCTCTTCATTCAATAGACCTTTTTCACTGCCCCATTGATACCTTATTGCTTGGAGGTGTATATTCAGTCTCCTCCTACATCATTAACACCCAAAAACCGGCAATATCATGCATAATTACAGCTATTATACTCTTACCACTCTGTGAACCTGTTGAAGCTTCACTCCATGTCCCTTCAGTTGGCTTTGCTGTGTGTGAACTACCCTTACAGACTCATATAGGCGTGTCTATTGCCCTATACAGACTCCTACCGCCTTTACCATTATCAAGTTACAAACTCTATTTTCTAACTCATTACATATCAAATTCAACAAATTACAAGCGATATTTAAAGAATATAAAATAGCTGTCCTCAATACTAAAGCCCCCTTTTGGCATGGACCTTGAATGCTTTTCCTGCAAAAAACATCCCAATACAACCAATACCATATAAGTTATATTATCACTACAGTACCCTTACCAAATTGCATTTGTATCCCTGTTGGAGCTTCTTTCAAAAGGCCTTCTACAGCCAGCTGACATCCTGCCCAATGCCTTTTTTTTATATAAATGTTTTTCATTCTTCAGGCTGGCTCTTTTCCCCCATCAGGACTAGGGAGATTTTCTGATATGTCTTGCCACCGCCTATAATTGTCTTTAAAGAGAAACAAAAAGCAAGAAACAAAAGGCACATAACAAAGCAAGAAATTAATCCAATAAATTTTCTATAAATTTTGTTTTATTCTTTTAATTTTGAACTCTAATATAAGGAAATCCTATTTTGTCAAGTCTTATCAATCCTTTGTACTTATCTAGAATGTTATTCTCATCAAATTCCTGAAAACCTTTCCTCAGAACATTCCTCTGCTAATTTGACTACAAGCGCATTGGCTTCCCTAAATATGTGAATAATTTCCCCTTTTAGCTCAATTACTAATTCTTTTATCTTATTAATATCTTCGTCTAACCTCCATAGCTCTATTTTGTCTTTTACTAGATCTACTAAAAGACTCAAGTCTACCTGTATTTGAATTTTGCTGAACCCATTTTCTTTGCAAATTTGAAGACCCTTATATAGGGCCATTGTTTCTGAGTGCAAAACTGAAGAGGCTGTTCCTCTCATAGTAAATGCCTTAATTACTATACCTTTCTCATTTCTTATTACTCCTCCACCTCCTACCATTCCCATGTCTCTTTTAAAACTTCAATCTGTATTCAAGATAAGGTAGTCTTTTAGAGACTTTCTCCACTTAATAATTTTAATAGCTGGTAGTTTTCTGAGGCTTGTGGAAAGGCCCCATGCCTTTTTTCCATCAATGTCCTTATTTTTTATTTTTGTCAGGTCGCATGCTATTATGAATGCGCTTTCTCTTTTAATCTCCTCTAGGATGTTCTCATAGCTCATCGGGATATTCTCAAAATGACTTTTATTTCTGGCTTTCCATATGCACCATATCGTAATATGGGGAATATATTGTCTGAGCCATTTGAGAATTTTATTCTCGGTGCACTTTTGAACCCAACTTTCTAATCTTTCAAAAAGATTTTCTGCTTATGTTTTAATTTCTGCTTCTGTTTCTAAATTTCTCCATAATTTATTAGCTATTGTACCTGTAGAAAATAAGTGCTCAATACTTTCTATCTCCTTTCTGCAACATTCACATCTAGAAGCTAGCTTTATACCCTTTCTTTGTATATTTTCATCTACTGGTATGACTTTTGCATGGAGTTTCCACACAAATATATTAATTTTCGGTGGGATCTCTTTTAACCATAATCTTTCATAGATATCCTACGACTGCCTTTTTCTTCTTACTAAATTTTTTGCGCTCTTTTATGTAAAAGTTCCTTGAGCATTGAGCTTCCATTTCCATCCTCTACTTGTCAGAATCGCATGATTTTCTACTATGTTTTCTGTTTATTTATTAATTTCCAACTTTTTGACACCTTTCTAAAGTTAATCAGCTTATCTCCAAGCCCGTATCTAGCTTTTATATATGCAGCCCAAAGACTCCCATTTTCTTTTACTCTCCACCAGTTCTTGCACGCCCACGCTTTAGATATATCTTCTAGTGTAGAGAAACCTAATCAGGCTTCTTCCTTTGGTAACATAAATCTTGCCATTTTTTCTAGTGAAGCTTGTTTTTTCCTTCTTTTTTCCCCCATAAGAAATTTTCCATTTCTCTTTCTATTTTTTAAACTATGCTTTTTGGTGGCTGCGTCGACATTAAAATGTGTGTTAGGGAACTCTGGAGTACGTGTGTTAAAAGTGTAATCCTTCCTGCCATACTTAACAGATTCACCTTCCAACTCGTGATTTTATTTCTAATCTTATCCACTAAGAATGATAAGTATATCTCTTTCACCCTTCCTTCATAAATAGGGCATCCTAGGTATATAAGAGCACCCTTTGCTTGCATGAAACCTATGATTCTGCTATTCCTTTGCGAGGTAATTTCTGATGTGTTTTTGGATGTGAGAAATTGACATTTATTCATATTCAATGTTTGTCATGTTTCTTCCTCCAAAGACTACAAAAGAATCATCATATTTTTCAAAGATTTACTACTGGCATTTGTGAAGATGATAATATCATCCACATATGCCAGACAATTCACAGGAGGAGTATGCCTGGGCTGCTTGAAAGCAACAATTTTTCCCCTTCTCATTTCCTCTTTTAAAGTAACTATAAATAGTTCTAAGTATATATTGAATAAAGCATGGGAGAGAGGGTCTCCCTGCTTGAGTCCTCTTGTTGGTTTAAATTCACCACTTACCTGGCCATTTACTAAAAGTTTTACCCATAAACTTGAGACGCACCTAAACATAAAATCTATCCAGTATTCTAAGAAACCCAACTTTCTCATGAGATAACATAACACATCCCATTCTACTCTATCGAAAGCTTTAGCCAATTCCAATTTCAGAATAACATTCCCTCCTCTCACTTTTGTTCCTATTTCTCTCAACATTTCTGATGCTAAGTTTATATTTTCCACCATCCATCTATTTTTTACAAAACCTACTTGCTTAGGCGATATAGTATTAGGGAGAATATTGCTTATTCTATTTAGTAATATTTTAGTTAAAATTTTAAAGACAGAATTACATAGACTAATTGGTCTATAATCCTCCTTCCTCTGCGGGTTATCTTTCTTAGGTATCAGCACAATGAAGGAAATAACCCAAGATTTTGGAATTTCAGTACCTACAAAGATACATTAAAAGGCTGCAAGTAGGTCAGTTTTAATGATAGCCCAACTTTGTTGAAAGAAGCCATTATTCCAGCCATCCGGACCTGCAGCGCTATCTTTCTCTGCACTAAATACTGCTTCTTTAAGCTCTTCTTCCTTCAGAGGTTCACCTAGAAGGTCATTCTCCTTTTCTGAGACTCTTTTTACAATGTTTCCAATTAACTTATTTTTTCTAACCATGCCTTGTCCGCATAAGATGTTTTTGAAGTGATTATGTAATATATTTTTTATCTCATCCTCCTTTTCTATCCAATCACCATTTGTTGACCTCAACCCTTTTATTTTACTTTTTTGAATTTTAATTTTTGCCATTGCATTAAAAAATTTTGTATTTTTATCTCCGTCTTTTAGCCACTTAACTTTTGCCCTCTGCTTCCAGAATACTTCCTCCATGTGCATTTTAAGTCTGAATTCTGCTCTAGCTTTATTGAGTTTTATTCTATCCTCTTGACAAGAAGTTTGTTCATATTTTATTTCTAAACTAGCCACTTCCTGTTCAGCTTCCTGAATTTTTTTATTTAAATTTCCGAATACCTCCTTATTCCATTTGTTCAAAGTCCATCTTAAGCTACGTAGTTTTTTAGCTAAGATTTGTATCGGGTTCCCCAAGATGGAACTCTTCCATGTTTCCCTTACTACCTTATCATATTCCTTATGCAATCCTCACATATTTTGAAAGACGAAGCCTTTGTGTCTACTCTTGCTTTCTTGAAAGGATAACAAAAGTGGGCTATGGTCTAAGCAGGTTCTATTTAAATGTTTCACCTTTATTTCTCCCAATTTATCCAGCCATTGCGAGTTAAACAGAAATCTATCTAGCCTGGACCAAATTGCCCCTCTCTTTCTCCAGTTATTACACCATGTGTAATTCGATCCTAAGAAGTCTACTTCCAACAGATTCGCTCTAGCAATCGCCTCATTAAACTGGGCTATTGCTATCTTATCAGGCTGTCTTCCACCTTTTTTCTCATTGATTTTTCTAATCGCATTAAAATCTCCTCCGATGATCCACGGGGTGTTCCTTGCGGCTAAAAGCCCCATCTCCTCCCATAGGGGTTTTCTTCCTTCCTTCATACTCTTCGCATAAACTACCGAGAAAATAGCTGTAGACTGTTCTTGGAAATTAAAAGTGATTATTTGCTCATCTTTTGCAACTATCTTTAAATCTACGTTCTTTCTCCACATAACCCATAACTTACTGTTACGGTTTGAGAAAGCCTTATCTAAACTGATCTTCTCTTTATATTTCTTTAGTTGATTACTATCCACCATTGGTTCAGCTAGAATAACAATTTTTAAATTATGGATTTTAATTAATCTTTTAATTCTATTTATCGTTAGAGCGTTCGCCACTCCTCTTATATTCCAAAACAAGCTGTTAAACATATCTACGTATCCCTAGCTTGAGCTCTTGTAATACATTTGCTTTCATACTTCAAAATTTTGTATTTTTTCCTATTTGTGATAGACTTACTTGAGCTAGACGGCATTATTTCAAATTTCTTTAGTAGGCTTATCTTTTCTAAGCTTTTTCCCATTTGCTTGATTTTTTCTATCACTGATTGTTTATCTTGTAGGCTATCCTTATGCGTTTCCTGCTTTGAAGATATTAAATCTTCATAACAGAGGTTATAATTCATATCACCTACCTCTTTTTTATTAGTAATGCAAGGCTAACTTTTCGCCTCCGACTCTTCTTCCGAAAGTAAATCATCCTCCTCCCAATTATAAGGCTTCATAATCCCTTCTAAATGTGCTTTTCCTCTAAATTCCATCCTCTTCTTTCTAGGATTTAACAAGTTTTCTTTTCCCCCTTTTTCTACCCCAACAATCCACTTTTCTTCTTCAAGCCACCTTCTAATCTCTTCTCTCTTTTTCTTTCCTAGGACTTTCTCCTGTCTCCTCTCCCCTCCCATTTTCCCTCATTCCTGTTTCCTCTTCACTATATTCTGCCTCCCCCACCCCCACCACTCCCCACCCCCCCGCCCTCTACTTTATTAACCTCCTTCCTTCCTATTTCTCGGGCATCTCCTTCCTCTATCCCCTGTTCTACACTCTTCTTTTTTTGCCTGATCACATGTGTTCTCCCCTCTTCACCTTCTCACCCATATTTTTTTTGCTTCCTATTTCCTTTTCCCCATTTCCCCAACATGCATTCATCCTGCCCATGCCCTAGTTTAAGGCAACCTAGACAGTAAAATGGCAAGGCCTCTGGAATAGTTTCCTGCCATAAACCATTGGCAAGGTCAGTGCCTATCCACACCCTCTTCGGAGGGGGAGACTTGAGGTCAATTTCTACGCATATTCTGGCCATACTTGGCCTCGTTATCATGGTTGTGGCTTCATCCAATAAGAGAGGAGTACCCAAATAGCAAACAATTGAATAGAGAGATTGCTTATTAAACAGATGTATGGGGAGTTTGGGTAATGAAAACCATACCGTTGTGATAGTGGACTCCTCCAATGGTGAAAATTTTGTCGTCCACTTGAAGACTCGCATTGGATAGCCCACTATGCTCCATGTTCCTTTGAGCCAAACTATGAGGAAGTCATCCTCTTCTCTGAATTGCAGGAACATGTGCTTACCATCGTAGTTAGCTATCTTAACCCTTTCGCGCAGCTTTAAATGAAGCAACGAAATCATATTTCTTTTTAAAATCGGGTCTTCCGTGTGAGAATTTAGCAACGAGGGTGTGTTTGAATGGGGCAGCAAGCTTGTTCATCTCCTCATTTATAAAAATTATCGCCGGGGTTCCTTCTTTCGTGATAAGCTTCAGATACAGGACCACCGGTTCATCAATATTGTAGGAGAAAGAATTTTTGGTGAAGAGGGAACTAATTGGCTCCATTTTCAGCTACGAGTAGAGCTTATTTTGCACAACGAAGAAAGTTTTTGAGAAATCACTTCTGTATCGCCGGAGTTCCTTCTTCTCTCGTATACATTTATGTATAACTACTTATAACTACTTGTATGAATATATTTATATATAACTATATGTTTAACTATATATAACTCTATTTTAACTAAATATACTATAGGTATAAAAACATATAACTATATATCATTATCTTTAACTACATGTATAACTATAAAAATATGATACATAACTATATTTAAATATATAATTAAGAACATATATTTATTATACATTTTCATATATTAGTATATAAAATGTATTTTACTAAATCTATACCTATAGATAACTTTATGTATACATTTAAAATTATATGAAAAAATATATATACCTACATTTTAAATATAAGTATAAGTATATGTGTAACTATATGAATAACCACCTGTAACTATATTTATAATTACATGTATAACGACATACAACATTATGTTTAACTACATGTCTATAACTATATATAAATATTTGTATACCTATGTAACACTCTATATAATTAAATAAAACTATTTTTGTAACTATGTAAACATATATATATATATATATATATGTGTGTGTGTGTGTGTGTGTGTGTGTGTGTGTGTGTGTGTGTGTGTGTGTAATTCTATATATTTGTTTATAATTTTGCATACATTTATGTATAACTAATTATAACTATTTGTATGAATATATCTATATACAACTTTATGTTTAACTATATATAACTCTATTTTTAATTATATATACTATATGTATAAGAACATATAACAATAAATAATTGGCTTTGACTATATGTATAACTATAAAAATTGTATACATAACTATATTTAAATATATAATTAACAACATATATTTAATATACATTTTTATATATTAGTATATAAAAATGTATTTTACTATATCTATACCTATAGATTACAATATGTATAAATATATAAAATTATATGAATTGATAAATATACCTACATGTATAAATATAATTATAACTATATGGGTACCTACATGTATAACCACATGTAACTATATTTATAATTACATGTATAACAACATACGACATTATGTTTAATTATATGTGTATAACTATTTATATATATTTGTATACCTATATAAAACTTTATATAATTAAATATAACTAAATGCGGCATTATTTCTTATCCTGACAATATTTTAGTAGCTCGTGGAGTTTGAACTTAGAACCTCCAAGGAGGCTCATTTTTTTCTCAAGATTCAATGTATCGAGCCTTTTGTTTTTGATGTGTCAATATATATATATATACACATTTAATTAATGTTTATAATATATATATATATATAATTATTTATTTATATAGTTTTTATATATAAATATAATGTATATATATATATATATATATATTGTTTTTTGTGTGTAGATATATATATATTATTGATCATGTGGAATAATGTTAAAAAATATCGATTAATATTCAAGCTCATTTAAATTCATTGAAAAAAAACTGAGACATGAATATTAACAAACAAATCAAGCATCATTGAACTTCATTGAATTTTAATTTTACCCATTTATTCATATTAAAAATTTGTTACATTTTTAAAAAATGTTTAATAAACAAAATTAAATATAAATTATAAATATATATGGAATACATTTGTATATCTTCAGAATGCATCAAAACACTTTATTTTTGTTATTCTAATTGAATTTTGAGTATTAATAAACATTATTATTAATAAATGAGAGTTGTTAAAATATTATCATATGCTTATTTAAATAATATTGTAAAGCATTGGAATACAACACAAATATTAATTTATCATTTCTATTTTAGTTTCAAATTAAAATTAAATAACATTAAACATTTTTATTGCAACTGTCCACAAGACCATTGCATTTGCTAAGGGTGTATTTTGATTTTGCTGTTTGTTATTACAAAATTCTTTTTCTAGCTTAATTATTACCATATATTGTATTTTCCATTGAAATTATATAATAGATATTTGTGTCAGAATAATATTGTGTAAAGTGAAGTTATTATCACAATAATATAAATGATCGAAGATCCTCCATATGCACACAATATTAATCTTGATGTTCGTAGTAAATCATTACAAGTTCTAAAATCATTAATTACTAGTATATAAGTGATGATCTTTAATTTTGTGAAATTAATTATTTCCCATTTTTCATTGATTAGGTATTAATTGAGGTGTATGTAAGTTTTCTTAACCAAACTATCTTTTGATTGTAGTTTTCCACAAAATAATTATAGTGTTAATGTTTGTAATTATTTGTATCTCTAATTAGTTAAAATTTGTAAGGCTAGAAATCTATAATTGTAGCTTGCTTCACATTTATGTTTTCTAGTTGAATACTTTGTATGATATGTCTTCAATTCCAAATATGTTTTTATTCATGTCTGAATTCTTCATTAATTCATTTACCAAGAGTTCTTGGAATTGGATCTCCATTCCATTAATTTAATCTTTTTTTTTATTTTTATATTCAAAGATTGAGTTGAATCATAGTAAAATTTGTGCTATTTGATCTTCACTGAGAAGTGAGAAGCTTACTCCAAATTTTCAATTCATTTCTTTTTTTCTTTCCTTTCTTGTCCATTCACATATTTTACTTCATTCATCTAGTAATAGCATGATATCTATTAATCTTTACCATGCTAAAAAATGCTTTATTTATTAAAGCAAGAATCTGCAAATGTATTACCTCGATATTCATAATATTTAATATTTTAATATTCATTTGTAAGTAATTTTATTTAATTATTAGTATATTTTGAAGTAATTAAATCTTTCATTCGAAATAATAATTAAGCATTATTCTTTGCAAATAAAATAGGTAAAATGAGTTTAGATCATCAGTGGATGTACAAAAGGTTTATGAATGGAATTTTGAATCATTTCTTTTTGAGTAGGCTTGAAACTTGCATCAACTTTGCGGGTAGTCAATCAATATGGATGGATGGAGAAAAAAATAAGTGTCCATGTAAGAGCCACACGTGTCAAAATATCCCATTTCGTGATGTAAATACTATAAGATATTATTTGGCTAAATATGGCTTTGTACCAAATTATTTTGTTTGGATTTATTATGGGGAAAGTACAATCGCTCTATCATTGATCAACATGAGGGTACTGAATTATTTTCATGTGGTGAAGAAGGATCATACACATACTATAGAATGGTCATGGAAGCTACTAGTGCTGACTTCAATTTGGATTACATGGATGAACCACCAAAACATGAAGCTTAGAAATTTTATTAAATACTTAAAGGTACAGATAATGAGTTGTGACATGGCTATAAAATACATTCACAATTATCACTTGTGGCTCGACTTATGAGCATGAAATTACAAGATCATTTGTTTGAGAAATTATTTGATCAGGTGACATAACTAATGAAGTAGATAGTTTTGGAAAATAATTTGGTCACTAACAAATTTTACAACACTAAAAAGTTAGTACGAGGTATGAGTCTACTATTATAAAAAATTAATTATTGTTTCAATGGATGTATGTATATATTGGGGGGGGGGGGTCAAAGTAATGTTATTAGCTGCATGTTTTGTGATCATCTTTGGTTTAAGAAGGCACCTTGTGTTGTAGATATACGACAAAAGATGAAAGTTGCATTTAAGAAGATGTATTACTTTCCTTTGATTTTTCGATTATAGAGACTATATGCATCAAATGCTAAAGAAAATGATATGAGGTGGCATTCTGAACATGTGATTGAATAAGGGGTGATGTTTCTTCCATTAGATTCACTTTCTTGAAAGTATTCCAGTCATATACATCAAGATTTTGCTGCTAAAATTCAAAATGTGAGATTATGTCTCTACACTGATTGATTTCAGCCATTTGGCCAATCTGGACAACTATATTCAACATGGCCAGTGATAGTGATACCTTATAATTTACCTTCATGGTTGTGTATGAAGGAGCAATATATGTTTTTGACAATATTGGTTCAAGGGCCAAAAAATCTGAAATATATACTAGATGTTTTCTTATAGCTTCTTATAGTAGTATTAAATTATATGTGGGATGTTGGCGTGAATACATATGAAATCTCAAAGAAGAAAAATTTTATTATGCGGGCAGCCCTTATGTTGACAGTAAGTGACTTTCCACCATATTAAATGTTCTCTGATTGAAGTATTGCAAGATAATTTGGATGCCCATATTGCATGAAAAAGTTTGAAGCATTTACTCTCAAATTCACTGGTAAATAGTCATGGTTTGATAATCATCATAATTTTCTACCCATGAATCATTCCTTCCCAGAAATAGAAATGCATTTCGAAAAAATTCATTAGTGATAACAGTTGCACAAGCTATTCATTCTGAAGATGATATTTTGGCAAAGATTCAGAGTTTAGGTATGAAGAAGCTAACTAAAAAGGATGCAATTGAAACTAATGGACCAATATGCAAAATAATTGGATGGAGGAAATGCGATATATTTTGGGACATGCCCTATTAGAAGTCCAATTTAATTTGTAATAACTTGGATGTAATGCATATTTTAAAAAATATGTTTGACAATATTTTCAACATTTTCCTTAATATAGATTGAAAAAAAAGACAATTTAAAATCAAGACATGAGCTGAATGATTAAAGTTATCATCCTGATTTAAACTGAACGAGGCAATAGGAAAATTCCTTAAAGCTTGTTACACACTTAATAACAGGCAAGAAAGATATCATGTGAATGGCTTAAAATTTTGAAATTTTATGATGTATATGTGTAAAATATGGGTAGATGTGTGGATATGAGAATCTTAAGTTATTTGGAATGAAAAGCCATAACTATCATGTATTTATGCAAAGATTAATAACAATTGTATTCCATCAATTACTTACCCTTTGTGTTTGGAAAGTCCTTACAGAATTTAATTTGTTATTCAAATAGCTTACTACAACCAAAATCAAAATATATAACATGGTGAGGCTGGAGAATGACATACCACATATTTTTGTAAGCTTGAAGAAATATTCCCACAGAGCTTCTTTGACTCAGTGGAGCATTTTCCGGTTCATTTGGCATATGAAGCCAGGATAGCAGGGCAAGTACAATACATGTGGATTTATCCTTTTGAAAGGTAAATACATATAAGTAGCTATATTTTATTATTTCAAATATAATGTAATATTGTAATTTAATATAATTGAAACCTAACATATTTATTGTAAGCATTTTCATAAGTTGAAATTGAATGTTAGAAACAAGGAAAAAGTTGAAAGCTTAATTTGAAATGCATATTTAGTAGAATAAGCATCATCTTTTTATTCTTATTATTTTGAGGATCATGGCAATACAAAGAATAGTAATGTGTCTCAAATTGATGAAGGTCATGTGCTGCTAGAAGATGATTATGTGGACAAGTTATCTATCTTCAAGCACCCTGTAAGAGCATTTGGAAGAGCAAAGAAAATATATTTGATAAATGAAGAGTACAAAGCAACCCAGAGCTACGTGTTACTTAATTGTTAGAAGGTTGCACCATATATTGAGTATCTATACCCAAAATGGTTGTAGGTTTAATCATAGTTAAAATTGATTTACATTTTTCTTCCTCTGTTTATATTTTTGTAGTATCTATGTTGAGCAATTAAATAACATGCAACCAACAATTTCCAGACTTGAGGTTGATTGCATGCTAGATATAGAATTTTTGAATTGGTTCAAAAACAATGTGAGAATTATTAAGTTTAAATTTTTCAATTATTTAATTTATTACTATCTTTTAGTTTTTAACATCATTTGTATAATTTATGCAACATGCAAATGATCCTTCAAATAGAAATTCCAATATTTTAATTCAGAATCTAAGTAAATGCCCATTTAGATATGTGACAACCTATCCTGGGTATTTTGTCACTGGATATAAATTTCACACAATTTTACACGATTCTTCTAAAGTAATAATGAATAGTAGTGTATGCATTAAAGGCTCAATTTATAGTGCAAATGAGATTGATTATCATGGTCAACTCACATAAGTTATTGAGTTGGAGTATCCTGGACTTGAAAATAACAGGATTGCATTATTAAAGAGTGAGTGGTTTGATCCTACATGAAATATGAGTACAAAGATTCATTCGGTTTATAAGCTAGTTGATTTTACCCAAAAACGTAGATATAATTAATATGTGTCATTTATTGTAGTAGTTCAAGCCGCTCAAGTATATTATTGTACATATCCATATTTATCTCATGATAAGAAATATTAGTGTGTGATTTGCAAAATTAAAGCTCGATCAAATTTTTAAGTACCAACATTTCAATAAAGAAGTGCAAACATAGCTATTTCACCGGCATTCCAATAAGATGACATTAATAATATTGTGGCTGTGCATGTAGATGAAGATCCTATAAATTTATGTGACTTTGTGGCCTAATAGAAATTGAAGATGAATAATTTCTATCTGAAGATGAGTTGGAACTTCAATCAGAATCAGAGGAAATGACAAAATATCCATTGGAGGATGACAGTGATGCCGATTATTAAATTGTTATGATTATTTTATAATATTATACTATCAAAGACTTTTTATATTTTTTTGAAATATATTGGTATGTATTATTCTAAAATGCATGGTTGTTCATCATATCTCTATTATTTATTCTATGTTTTTATTTTTTGTATAGTTGATGGCAACTAAAAGACGTGGTCGTGGTGGAGGTGGATGTGGATGTAGAAATGGACGAAATTCATCGTGTATTTTACATCCTGTTGCAAATTTTGTACCATCTCATACCTACAATATCGAGACTTCAACATCATATCACCATCTCCATCTCCATTATCATCATCATCTTTGACACCTTTACCATCACCTTTATTAGATATAAGCCCACCACCCATTGTCCTTCCTGCACAAACTTTTGATCCATCATCAATTTCTACCCCACCTTTTACATCGACAGTTCTCCCATTTACAATACCATCGACATCATAAATTATTGTGTCTTCCTCTGCATTCAGTGCTAAGTTAGTAATTGAGATTGTTGATGAGAGATAATTGAGATTGTGCTAAGTTAGTTGAATAAAAAATTATGATGTTTCTTTTAATAGTTTTTTTTATATAGTATTGATTTTCTTATTTCAATGTTATTTATTTATTTGTATAGTTTTATTCTATCTCACAAGTGTTCGGTTATAATTAAAATTTTTTCAATAAAATGATCGATTCTAAAGCATTCTGATGAAAGAAAGCTTTGGAATCGATAAGAGAGTCTAATTTTAATGACTTTAAAGTAAAAACAATGAAATAAAAGCATTTGAAATTATTTACATAATTAGTTAACTAATATGTTGGCTATTATTCAAGCGGTAAATAATAATGTCATTATTATTAATAAATTTTTTTTTGATTTTTCTATATATAGAATCATTGCACATGGGCACCCAAATTTGATGGAAAGAAAAAATTATTGTGGGAGAGCAAAGCTATTGAGGGTATTCAGATTTTATCCATAAATTGAAGAATCTAAATGATAGGCTTGATTTTATATTGAGGATGACTAGCCTTTGTAGCTGAAGTATTAAGAGGAGCCAGATGTGAAGAAAAAAATTAGAGATTGCCAGCAAAAATCGATGGACTGAGGTAGCCGGACTAGGTACAGGATTATCTCACCACATAGGAGGGTCTAAGTTGAGCATTGAGCATGCTCGAGATTTAGTACAATTTTAAAGTTTCAAATATTTATATATTTAATAGTTATCATAATAGTCCAAATAAATCAAATCGGTGCATCGTTTTATTAATTTTGTTTAAATTTTTTAACATTTTTTTGACTTTATAAATACAAACTCTAGGCTGGAGAATTGGGTCAAGATCCCAATTTTTATGAGATTTTAATGAGGATGCATGTGAAGAAAGTGGATGGTCAATTTGTTGATAATAAGCCTCAGATGATTGTTATAAGAATCTATTATATTAATAAAATTTTATATTACTATAGTAAATTTTGAAAGTAGTTTGGAATCCAAAATATTAAATTTTTTTTATTTATATTTAGAAAAGTATTTATTTTTTATTTTTTCACATGAACTCATGGAGGAACGTGTGAGAGCTGCTTCTCAACAAGTAGAGGGTTCTATGAATCTTTAACCAATTGACTATCATCCTATCTATTTGGAGATCATAAGAGGTCATAAGAAGCAATGAGTGTATGACATCGGCTCGAAGGGAGTGACATTTTGTTGTAGCAATCATGTTTCTAATTCATTTGTCACAGTAATGGTAGGTGAGGTGGTCGAACAATATGAATTGGTAACAAATGAACATTTTGAAATTATGTAGACCAAAAGAAAGAGAATGACGAGTAGATTTCTCATTTTAAGGAAAAATACAGGAAATGAAAAAAAGAGAAGGATGAAAAGATTGCTCATTGGAAGGAAGAAGTGCAACAAATGAAAGAAATGAATGAAGAGATGAAAGAAATGAACGATTAGATGAAAGAAATTAATAATGTAATCCAATAGTAGATGTCCTATATGGAGTCATAGTTAGTGGCCTTGACATGATAGATAACATTCTGAGATCCAGCTGCAAAACTATGCAGGAAAGACTAGCACAAATGTACCAACTAATTATGAGGATGAATTTGTATTAGAATTATTTCTGAACTATTTTTGATTTTTGTCTATGTGTAGCTAAATAGGATGAGACTTTTTTGGTGGCATCATTTTTCTTTATTATGGTTATTTCTTTGCTTTTCCGATTAACCTAATCATGAATCTTTGTAAGAAATTTGATGTAAGATGGACGAATAAATTCTGGTTCAAAGCCTTCAGCCATTGTCATGGTCCTTCCTATGGATGGGTTCCATATTTACTAATCTATGCTAGATCAAAAAGAGGCTGAGCTATTATTATCTTCATTATTTCTAAAATATTTTATCCGTATACTTTCTCTCTCTCTAAACATCATTGCTGGCCATCTTTTAGATATTGTTGAAGTTGTATGACTATCAATTGAGATTCGTGTTTGATCATGACTATAATTACTATTTTTATATATCTGTGAATGTTTTTTGTTTTAATGGAGTGCATATTGTTTTTATGGAGTGTAGTTTGAATTGTTTACAGCCATGGATGTGTATGACAATGAACTATACTGTAGTTACGTTGTCACATACAACAAAGTGATGGGGCTTGCTTCGAACCAAGAGAAGAACCATATCATAGTAGAAACTATAGGGTTTATGGACTAACACAATGAAGCTAAATGATCAAAATTGGATCAAGCACACAAAAAGGAGAAGAAACATTCTAGGAAAGCCGCACATGAGCATGGTGCTGTGGGGAGTGGCGGGGTAGAGCAACCCCCTTGTGTGCCTTGGGACTGGGAGAAAGTTCTAGTTGCAGGGAGGCAGGATGTGTACTTTGATCCGCCTAGCATGGCTTGTGGCTTGTCTTCTAGGTTTTCCTCTAAGAGTTTTTAGATATATTTTCGAAAATTCAAATAATTTTTGAATTTCTTATTAATGTTGATAGTGATGTTTTGTGCATTCTTTGTGACGGGATAATACTTTACCTATTGTTCTATATTATATCTATACCTACTATTTCATATCTATAAGACATCCATATACACTGTAGTGTATATGTATATATACTACAGTGTATATGTACAAATATACTATAGTATATATGTACATTTATACTCAGTATATGTACATATATACAACAATATTATATGTACATATATATAGTATATAACTATCTTATTATATATACTATATTTATACTCGGTACATATATACTGTATACAGTGCACGATGTTGGTGATATTGCTTATGTTTTGTTAGGTGTCATGTTCTCTACTTAACCAAAAATTTTATTTTTTTGGTAATGACCATTTCTATGCATCAATAGTTCAGTTGAACTAGAAATGTACAATATATGGACAAGATAAAGAAATATATAAAGATAAGAAAATAGTGTGTGCGGGTGTGTGTGTTTGGACACATATAGTTATACTATATTCATGCTGTATGCATATATATTGCATATATACATGCCTATGCATTTTAAAGTAAATATAAAGAAATATCTGATACATACATGCATGAAACCACAATTCTTTAGTTTTTTTATTTTTGAATGTTGCAGACCATCCTCATTAATCCCAAGCCTTTTCTTAACAACTTGACTGGGAAATTGCTCATTGTAAAACTCAAGTGGGGAATGGAATACAAAGGTGAGCTACCTTATGTTCTTTTCCTGTGCATCGTAGTTTTTTATTTTCATTTTTTTTCTTTGGTTTTTTTAGGTTTCCTTGCTTCAGTGGATTTCTATATGAACCTACAGGTGTGAAAAAATTCAATACCACGCATCATGTTATCATTTCAACTTCCATTTCCCTTTTGTTTGGCACTTTATAACTTTCTTATAATTAACCCTGGACTGATGCGTGAACCTGGGAAACACAGAAGAATATGTTGATGGGCAGTTCACTGGAAATCTTGGAGAAATATTGTTTTGGAATTTAAAAATAAGCTTATGTTTATCTCGTTGTGTGAAATTTATAGCAAATGGCAGTTGGTGTTATATGCTCTAGTCTATCTACTTATCAGCGACATTGTGTTGTGTTCTTTATTGGTTTCTAAATGTAGTATGTTATGCTTAATATGCAAGTGTAACAATTTTCTCTATCTGCAAGGAGTACCATAGGACAAAGAACTAAAAGATGCTTACCATGCCTGCGAGACCTATATGTGTGTTTTTTAAGCCCTAGAATATTTCCTTCTGTTGTCTTTGATGGTATGTGTATTTGCATGAAAGTACATGTGTCTGTGTTCAGACACACACACACAAGCCCATACATACATGAACAAGTATACATACATGCAACTGATTGCAAGGTTATAAAAAGTGATGTTGGAAGTGTAGCTAGATACAAAAAGGAAAATTGCAGATATAATGAAAGAGTTGGAGGTGGAGAGGAAATGCAAATTATAACTAAAGGAAGCAATGCAGATGACCGTGGAGGGACATGCTTAGGTGCTAGAGTAGTATGCATATTTTGAGGAGATGGGGGAATGAAAGCAACGTTAATTTCATAGATAGTTTATACTGTATACACTGTCATTAGATACATTGATGAAGAAAAAGATGTAATCAAGTTTTGTTATGTTTCTATTTTAACTATGTAACATATTGTATCAGAATATTTTATTAACTGATTTTATTTTTTATTAATTATAAATATTGGTTTATAGTTTATATTTTTATTAAATTTAATATAAAAATTAAAAAATATGTAATTAAATTTTATGTAAAAAATTAAAAATGTGAAACTAAATTTGGAATGAAAATAGCTAGGGATTTTACCTCACTAATTTAGCTACTAAAATATTTTTTCTCACTAATTTTGCTTTAGAAATTTCCCTCGCTAATTTTGCTATGAAATATAGTACTCATTAATTTTTGCAACAAGCACTTTAGATTAGGAAAAGTTCCATCATTAATCCATTATTATATCTACTTTAGCGATGGAAACCCCCCATTTTCTAGGGAATTTTCCCTAGTTTCCTGGGATTTTTCTTGTGGTGCATGATGTCGAACTCACGTCGAATTTTAAGAAATCATAATTAAAAAAAAACTAAATTAAATTACTTCATGTGAAAAATTGAAAGATGAGGCAGATAAGTTCATCGTGTTGCAGTTCAACACTACCACATTCACAAAATGATGATCCATTGTTTCAACTAATAGATGTATGAATTCTAAAATTGCAAGCTCAGTCTACAACATTTATTATTCTAGTCACTAATATCTTTGCTCATTAATTGCAAAAAAAACAAAAAATCAAAAAATCAAAACAAATTGATCCAGCTCATCTTGAAATACAACTTTGTAGATGCGATAGGAACTTACTTCATCGTTGTCAATGCCAACCAGGATAAATAAAGATGCATAGCACCAGTATATGATTTTGTAGTTATGATTCTCCACAAATGAGTACCACAAAGAGATAACAACATAGAAATAACTTCAAATAGTGGAACAATACCCATGGCTATGAAGAATCCACATCTATGAGAAATAAAATTAGAAAAGAAGTAACAAGATGATTAAAAAATAATAATGACCCACTGCATTATCTAATAAGGCATTTCCAAATGATTTCACCTTATAAGGCATGCTGTTCTTCAATAGCTCACCATTCATAGTTGAAGATCGATCATTATATGGTAGATAATAGTTATTAAATTCTTGAATTGAACTTACATCATCTTAAAAATATATCATACAAACAGAAGTCTGCATATCTTTTTAGTCTGTACAAATTATTAGGTGGTGATTAATAAAAGGTAAACCAAATTATTCTAATTCAACAATATTTCAAAATTAGTTTAGTTGATCGTGAGGATTGTATCCAGCAAAAAGAGATCCAGGTAGTGATTATCACTTATAGATAACATGAATAATGCCCCCCCCCCCCCCCCGCTACTAATATCTCTAGGGGCTAGACATAGCTGAGTCTACAGATTCTCCAGTAGGTTTTTCTACAAAAATTTTCTCTATTGAACCTTTTTTTTCTAATATAGATGGACATAGAGTGAGCAGAAGTCTGGCATATCTTTTTTTCTTGAATTACATACATTGAACTTGTCTGCATTTGTGCATGAAAACTCATGTGGGGCAAGATAAATGTTATGCCTTGTCATTCCTGCATTCAAAATTATACATGCTACGCCCCTATTTGCATTCAAAATTATACATGCTACGCCCCTATTTGCATCCACTTATGATAAGATTTGTCAGCTATAATTCCCTTTGTCCTTTCATTTCGATATCCCCATCTACAGTAGAAGGAAATCTTTATTGTCAAAAAAGCAACAACAGTAACAATCATGTTTGCAGAATAGAATACCAATGTTTTTTTGATGAATTTGATGAAAGATGATGCGTAGAAGAATTAAAAAATGGGAGTAGAGAAAAGAAGAGATGGCTAACAATAGATAAAGTGAAGGCAATGAAGAAAAACTTTGAAGTGGAAAACAAGCTTGAACCAAAGAGGAAAAAAAATGGGCTCATGAACTTAGCTTGCATCCAAGACAAAAAGTTGTTTGGTTCTAAAACCACCATGCTAGGTAGAAAACCAAGCATTTAGAGAGAGATTATGGCCTCCTGAATGCAAATAATGACTCACTAAAGCTCAATTATGAAGCCCTTAAACATTATCACGAAGCCTTGAAAAAACAAATTAGAGAACTGAAGGCACATCTTAATGCTGAAAACACGGAGACTAATAGCTTGTTCAACAAGGGGGAGGGTCTTTTACCAGAAATAGACTAGAAGGAGTTTAAGAGTAGATTATTAGATAGTGATTTGAGTGCGATCCTGAAGGATGATAATAGTTCGAATTCTGGGATTTCTTCTATTAGGTTGAAAAATTGTAGCAAATCATATATCAAATTATGATAGTCAAGCATGGAATCATGGATTAATACATACAGACATTGAATGGGGTTGAAGATTATGAAAGCACACATCCTCACCTCTGAATTAGTTTTCTATCTACTTCAAACTGGAAGTGGTAACTTGCAATGCTCACGACCTAGTGCACAAAAAAATCCTAATCGAGTTTTAGGTTTTTATGCTCATGCCCTAGTGCTTAAAAAAATAATAGATGAGTTTTAGGTTTTTATGCTCATCACCTGCTCACGACTTGGTGCACAAAACTATGTTCATCATTGTTCCTCTCTCGAAAGGAACTGTGATGAACAGTGAGCACATGCGACTTTTAGTATTTTATTTATAATATAAAATAAATAATATATATGTGTATATTATGGTTATAATTTTTTGTGAATCCAATATATTTTTATGAATATAATAAGAAATAAATTTATAGTCATAAAATTTTATATTATTTGATATATTTTAAAAATTATAAAAATCTTAAATTAACTTATAATGAGAAGATCATAAAAATAAATAGTTATTATTTTAATAAGAATAGAATATCAAAAGCTAAAAATCAAAATCTTATGCAATGGTTTAATTCTTAAAAATTTTAGTAAGGGCAAAAATAAAACATGAATTCAAATAAACTAAGGTTAGTTTGATAGAACTTTTCAAATGTGTTAATAAGGCAAAAAATTATTTTATGTATTTTTAGGACAAAAAAATATCATTAGTAATATTTTTTTAAATAAAATTGAAACTCTAAAAAACACTTGAAGTGTTCTTTTAATAACCACTTGAAGATTATTTTTTTTGTAACACTTGAAGTGTTATTTTAAAAATTCAATTTTTTTTGTAAATATTTTTTAAAAGATTCTTATAATCATAAAAATAGTTTTATTATAGTTATATTAATATAAATATATTCATTATTTTAGATTTTTTATAAATATTTTTTTATAATCATACAAATAATAATTTTAAGTTTTTATTAATACAAATGTTTATGTATATTCATTTATTAATTCAAAAAATTTAAAAATTGTTTATAATTATAGAATTAATTATTTAATATTTTTATTAATACAGATATTTAAATTTATTTTTTAATTAAATCAAATATTATTTTGTAAATATTTTTAATAGTTTATTATTATATATATAGTTAATTTAAGCTTTATTAAAATAAATTTTTATTCGTATTTATATATTTTTGTAATTATATATTTATAATATCTTATTTTTATTATTATATGAGAAGGCATCTTTCAAGGAACCCTAATCTATAGACCATGACAAACCTTTAATATAAAAAATTACATTAAATATTAAAAAAAATAATATAAAAAAAGAAAATAATTCAAAATAGATTAATGATAGAAATAATCCTTAGATAAATTGCTAGACAAAATTCCAAGCTAAATGTATTTATTTTGTAAAAATTATTAATTAAGAATGAATCGCTTGCATTTAATATATAATTTAAAAAAAATTTATAGAGAATGATTTTGTGAGTGATATTTTTTTGAGTTAAGTAGCTAGAAAAAATCCATATCTAAAGGCATTGCTAAATTTTTCGCCATTCTTTGTGACAAATTCTAAGTCAATAATCTCTAGGGAAATTTTTCAATCGAAAATTTCTGTCTCTAATCTATCACAAATCCATTACAAATTTGTTATTCAATGTAAAATCAAACAACTCTCGCTATTCCCTAGTTAATCCCTTGCAAATTAGCAAGGGAATATATTCCTAGCAAAATATTCATAGGCAATTATTATAGATGGATAAATATTGATATAGACAGATAGATAGATTGATTGATTGATATATAGAAAGATAGATAGACATATATAAAGATAAATAGATAAATAGATAGACAAATAGACATATAGACTAATAGAACGATAGATAGAAAGAAGGATGGACAGAAAGGTATATAGGTAAGTAGATAAATCGACAAATAGATAGATATATAGAATGATAGTTAGATAGAGAAATAAACATAAAGGTAGATAGGTGGAAAGAATGATTGACAAATAGAAATATAGATATATAGATAGATAGACAGAAAGATAGATAGACACATTGATAGATAGTCAGATCGAAAGATTTGCAGATAGAAAGATAGATAAATTAATAGAAAGAGTTAAATAGATGGATAGATAAATAGGTAGATAGATAGTTAGATAAATATTTAAAAGTTAGATATATATATATATATACATATAGAAAGATAGATAGACTGACAGATAGATAGACAAATAGAACGATTAAGAAATGGATAAATAGATAGATTAATTGATGATGAGATAGACAAATAGACAGATAGACAGGTAGATATATAGATAGAAAGATAGATAGTTTGCCAGATAGTTAGATAGAAAGATTAGTAGATATTAAGATAGACAAATTGATAGAAAGATAGATAGATATATGGATTATAGACACATATATAAGTAGACAAATAGATAGATAGAATAGATAGATATTTAATAGATAGATAGTTAGATAGATAGATAAATAGAAATATATATATATAGAAAGATAGATACATTAATAGATTTATAGATAGACAAATCGATAGATAGACAGAATTAATAGATGGATAGACACACAAATTGATAGATGGTGAGATAGACAAATAGACAAATAGAAGAATAGATAAATAGATAGATAGCTAGAAAGACAAATAGACAGATAGACAAATAGATAGATAGATAGGTAGACATATAGACAAATGATAGTAAAAGATAGATATATAGACAAATAACAGTTAGACAAATAGAAAGATAGATAAATAGATAGATAAATAAATAGATAGATAGACAGATAGAAAGAGATAGACAAATATACATATTGACAGAAAGATAGATTGACATATAAAAAATTGACATATAGATAGATAGACATATAGACATATAGATAGATAGACATATAGTCAATTAGACAGGTAGATATGTAGACAAGTAGACAGACAAATAAATAGATAGATAAATAAAGAAATAGTTAGATAGATAGATAAATAGATATATAGAAAGATAGATGATTGATTGAGACACATATATATAGACTAATATACAAATAGATAGAGAGATACACAAATAGATAGATAGAGAGATGGGCAAAATGATAGATAGACAGATATATAGATACATAGATATATAGATAGACCAATTAAAAGAGAGATAAATAGACAAATATACAAAAAGATAGCTAGATATATAGATAGATAGAGATATTAACAAATAAATAGATAGACAGATTGAAAGATTGATTGAAAGATAGATCAATTGACTATTTAAAGATAGATAGATAGACATATAGAAAGATAGACAGAGAGAGAGAGAGAGATATATATATATATATATATATATATATATATATATATATATATATATAATGATTGACAATAGATAGATAGATTGACAAATAGATAGGTAGACAAATAGAAAGATAAGAATATAGATAGATAAATAGATACACAAATAGACAATTAGACAGATATAAAGATAGATAAAGAGATATAGATATATATAGACAGATAGTTAGAGAGATAGATTAATAGATTGACAAATTTAAAAGATAGATAGATAGACACAAAGATATAAAGATAGATAGACAATTTGATAGATAGACAAATAGACATATTTATAAATAGATAGATTGCTATATAGACAAATAGATAAATATACATATAGATTGATAGAATTCAGAGAGATAGAAAGATAGATAAATAGACAAATAGTCAGATAGACAGATAGAAAGATATATAGATATACATATAGATAAATAGACAAATAGATAGATATACTGAATGACTGATAGACATATAGACATATATATTGAAAGAAAGATATTTAGATAGACTAAAAGATAATTAGATAGAAAGATAGATATATAGATAGATAAAAAGTCACATAGATAGATAAACAGATAGTTAGATAGATAGAAATACAAATATACATATTGACTGATAGATAGATAAATAGATAGGTAGATAGATAGGTAGATTGATATATAGACAGTGGGATAAATAAATTGATTGAGAGATAGATTAAAACATAGACGTATAGACAGATAGATAAATAGATAAATAGATAGATACATAGATAGATACATAGGTATACAGGTAGATATGTAGATATGTAGATAGGTAGACAGATGGAGACACAAATAGATGCATAGATAGATATACACAATGATATATAATTTGAAAGACATATAGGTAAATAGGTACATAGACAAATAGATGGACATACAGATATATAGATAGATAGATAGATTTGTCAAGTAGATAGAAAGATTAATAGATATATAGATAGATAAAAATATAGAATTATAGATAGATAGAAAAAAAACATGTAGACAAATAGTCAGATAGATGGATAGACAAGTAGACAAATAAAAAAAAGACATATAGACAAATATACAAATAGATAGATAAATACATTAACAAATAGATAGATAGATAAATAGATATATAGATAGATTGATTGATTGATTGATAAATTGCTAGATAAATAGAAAAATAGATAAATAGATATATATATATATATATATATATATATATATATATATATATATATATATATATATATATATAGATAAATAGACAGATAGATATTAACGATAGATAGATATATAGAGAGACAGATAGACAGACAGTTAGTTAGATAGATAAAATGATAACCACATAGACAGATAGACTAATAGATTGAAAGATAGATAAATAAAAATTAAGATAGATTGATTGATTGAATAATAGACAGATAGATAGATAAAAAGACATATAAACTGATAGAAAGATAGACATTTAGATAGATATACAGTTAGAAAGATCGATACATTGATAGACAAATAGAAATGATTATAATTAAATATATAGATAGTAAAATATATAGACAGATAGATCGATAAATAGATAGATAGATTGATAGACATATAGACAGATAGATACATAGACAAATAGATAGATTAATAGATAGACGGATAGATAGATAAATAGATATATAGATATATAAACATATAGAAAGAAAGACAAAATTATAGATTGATAGACAGATAGATAGATAGACAAATAGATAGATTGAAAAATGGATAGATAGATAGATTAATAAATGATTAGATAGACAAATAGACAGATAGACAAATAGATAGATATATATATATATATATATGTATATATATATATATATAGAAAGATAGATAGTTAGACTAATAGTTAGATAAGAGATTAGTAGATATTAAAGTAGACAAAGTGATAGAAAGATAGATAGATAGATTATAGACACATATATAGCTATTCAGATAGATAGACAGAATAGATAGATGATTAATAGATAGATAGATAGTTAGATAGATAGATAGTTAGACATGTAGACATATAGATAGATATATAGATAGACAGATAGACATAATTAAAAAATGGATAGATAGACAGATTGATAGATAAAGAGATAGACAAATAGACAAATAGAAAAATAAATAGATAGAAAGAAAAATAGACAAATAGATAGATAGATAGACATATAGACAAATGATAGTAGAGAGATAGATAGATAGACACATATTAGACAGTCATATAGAAAGATAGATATATATATATAAAGATAGATAGATAGACTGAGACATAGATAGATAAATATACAGATAGATAAAGAGATAGACAAATAGATAGATAGAGAGATAGACAAAATGATAAATAGACAGATATATTGATAGATAAATAAATAAATAAATATAAATATAAATATATATATATATATATATATATAGATACTCCGATTGAAAGAGAACCAGATAGACAAATATAAAAAAAGATAGCTAGATAGATAATAGATAGAAATATAAACAAATAGATAGATAGACAGATAGATAGGCTGAAAGATAGATTGACTAATTTACAAATGGTAGATAGACATATAGAAAGATAGATTTATATATATATATATATATATATATATATATATATATATATATATATATATATATAATGATAGACAATAGATAGATAGATAGATAGATAGAATGATAAAAAGATAGATAAATAAACAGATACACAAATAGAAATTTAGACATATATAAAGATAGATAAAGAGATAAATAGATATAAAGATAGATAGATAGAGATATATAAAGATATACAGATAGATAGATAGTTAGAGAGATAGATTGATAGATAGACAGATTGAAAGAAAGATAGATAGATAGAAAGATATAAAGATAGATAGACATATAAATAGATAGACAGATAGACATATATACAAATAGATAAATAGATTGCTAGATAGACAAATAGATAGATATACATATAGATTGATAGAATTTAAAGAGATAGAAAGATAAATAAATAGATAGATAGTCAGATAGACAGATAGACAGATAGATAGATAGTTATATATATACATATAGATAAATAGGAAAATAGACAGATATACTGATAGACATATAGACATATATATCGATAAAAAGATATATAGATAGACTAAAAGATAATTAGATATAAAGATAGATATATAGATAGATAGAAAGACACATAGATAGATAGACAGATAGTTAGATAGATAGAAAGACAAATAAACATATTGACTTAAAGATAGATAGACAAATAGTTAGATAGATAGAAAGACAAATAGACATATTGACTGATAGATATATAAACAAATAGGTAGATAAATAGATAGATTGACAAATAGCTAGTGGGATAGATAAATTGATAGATAGATAGATTGATTGAAACATAGACATATAGACAGATAAAATAAATAGACAAACAGATAGATACATAGATAGATACATAGTTATACAGGTAGGTAGGTAGTTATGTAGATAGGTAGACTGATAGAGAAATGGATAGATGCATAGATAGAAATATAGATTGATAAATAAATTGATAGACATATAGATAAATAGATAGATAGATAAATAGATAGACATATAGATAGATAGATAGACAATTAGATAGAAATATTAATAGATATATAGAAATATAGAATGATAGAATTATAGATAGATAGAAAAAAAATCATATATACAAATAGTCAGATAGAAGGATAGACAGGTAGAGAAATAGAAAGAAAGACATATAGACAAATATACAAATAGATATATAGATAGATTGAAAAATAGATAGATAGATAAATATATATATATATATAGATAGATTGATTGATAGATTGATTTATAGATTGATATATTGATAGATAGATAGATAGATAGATAAATAGATAGATAGATAGACATATAGATAGATAAATAGACAAATAGATATTAAAGATAGATATATATATATAGAGACATATAGACAAACAATTAGATAGACAGATAAAATGATAACCAGATATACAGATAAACTAATAGACTAATAGATAGATAGATAGATTGATAAATAGATAGAAATTAAGATAGATAGATAGATTAATAGACAGATAGTTAAATAAATAGACATATAAACTGATAGATAGATAGACAGATAGATAGATATACAATTAGAAAGATCGATACATTGATATACAAATAGAAATGATTATAATTAAATATATAGATAGTTAAATATATTGTCAGATAGATAGATAAATAGATATATACACAGAAAGACTAATAGACAAATAGACAGATAGATACATAGATAAATAGATAGATATATAGATAAATAGAGAGATAGAGAGATAGATAGATAGGTTGAAAGACACATTTATAGAGAGATAGTTAGACAGGTAGAGAGATAAAGAGATAGATAGATAGTGAGATAGAGAGATAGTTATATAGATAGATACACAAAGAGAGAGATTGATAGATTGATAGATAAACAAATTTTTAGATAGTCATATAGATAGACCTATATACATATAGACAGGTAGATATATAGACATATAGACAGATAGACATAAAAACATATACACAAATAGATATATAGATAGATAGTCAAATAGATTGATAGATAGATAGACAGACATATAGATAGATAGATAGATAGATAAATAGACATAGAGACATATAGACATATAGACAAATACATTGATAGGCAATGAGATCAGATAGATATATAAATAAAAATATCGATAGATAAATAGATAGACAAATAGAATGATAGACAGATAGATTTATTGACATATAGACATATAGACTCATATACAAATAGACAGGTAGATAGATAAACAGATAAAGAGATAAGCAGATAGATAGATAGATAGACAAATAAATAGATAGTCAGATAGAGAGATACACAATTAGATAGACAATTAAATAGATAGACAATTAGATATATTGAAATATTGACAAATAC
>JAREIK010002705.1:191128-207778 GCA_029783825.1 Sapria himalayana
ATAGAATAAATAAATAATTGTGATAGAAAGATAGATAGAAGATAGTTAGACAAATAGATAGATAAATAGATATATAGATAGATATATATATATATCTATATATAATTATATATATATATATATATATATATATATACAAAGAGATCGATAGATATATTGTTAGTGACACATTTAGATAGACAAATATATACGATAGATAGACACATTGATAGATAGACACACAGACATATATACAAATAGAGAGGAAAAACAAAAAAAAACAATATATAAACAACAATCAGGGTGGCATACAGTCAAATTAGGTGGCAAACAAATAATTGACACATAGATGAGAGATAGACAACTAAATAGTTTAGACATATAGATATCCAAATTCATAGATAGATATATAGCTAGGTATATAATAAATTCATACATAGATTGATATATCATTGTTGAGACAGATTGATACACAATTGAAAGATAGAAGATAGTTAGATAGACAAATAGATAGATAAATAGATATATAGATACATAGATAGATAGATAAATAAATATATATATATATATATATATATATATTCATATAGATAAAGAGATAGATAGATAGATAGACAGATAGATATAAAGATAGATAGATTTATAGTTAGATAGATAGATAGATTGATTGATAGACAAAATGATAGATTGATTTATATATAGATTGATAAGTATCTTCATGGAGAGATTGAAGGATAGCCAAACATATAGATATACAAATAGATAGACAAATAGATCGATAGATAGAAAGATTGATAGATAGATAAATTGATTGATAGATAGAAAAAGAGATAGACACTCAGGAAGTAGACAATTAGGCAGGCAGGTAGACAAACAAATAGATAGACAAACTGATAGACAAATTAGCACATAAATAGAAATATAGATGGATAGAAAGACAAATAGATAGATAGTTTGATAGATAGATTAATAGATAGATTAATATACTGATAGATATATAAATTACTAGTCAGATTGATAGATAAATAGATAGATAGATTGATAGATTGATAGACAGATAGATGGATAGATAGATTATTAGACTGATAAATATACAATAGATAGACATATACAGAGATAGATATTTAGATAGATATATAAACATATAGATAGATAGATAGATAGATGAGAGAAAGATAGATAAATAGATACATAGATAGATATATAGATACATAGGTAGATAGATAGATCGATAGATAGATAGATAAACAAATAGAAAGATAGATTGAAAGATCAATTGAAAGATAGATTGATAACAATTTGATAGACTAATAGATAAACCAATTGATAGACTAATAGATAGATAGATTCATAGAATGATTGATAACCAGATTGATAGAAAATAGATTGATTGATTGATTGAATGATAGATAGATATATAGATAGATAGATTGATCGATAAATTATTAGACAAATAGATAGAGATAGATAGACATATACATAAATAGATATATAGATAGTTAGACAAATAGATAAACAAATAGATACATAGACAAATATATAGATAGAAAGGTAGATATATAAAGAGATTGAGAGAAAGATAGATAGATAGATATATATATATATAATTAGATTGATATAGATATATATATATATATAGATAGACATATATATTGATAGATAGATAGATATATAGATAGATATCAGCAATGCATATATACAAATAGACAAACAAATAGATTGATAGAAATTTTGACTAACACACAAATAGACAGATAAACAGATAGGCAGGCAAATAGTCATGAAGACAAGTAGACAAACAGATAGACATATTTATAAACACACAGACAAACAAACATTTAGATAGATATATATATATATATATACACACAGATTGATAGATGAAATGATAGATAGATAGATAAATATATAGAAAAATAAATAGACAAATAGATAGGTAGATATATAAATAGATAGATAGAGAGAGAGACATATAGATATATAGATAAATAAATAGAAAGATATTTAGATAGAAAGATATATATATATATATATATATATAGACTGATAGAAAGATAGATCCATAGATAAATAGATAGTCAGATAGATTTACATGTCGATAGATAGATAAAAAGATAGACAATGAAACAAATAAATAAACAAATAGATAGATAGATAGATAGATAAACAAATAGACATACAGATAAACAGAAAGATAGATAAACAGATTAGATTGAAGGATTGATAAACAGATATATAGACAAATAGATAGACACATAGAAAAATAAATAGATAGTTAGATAAATAAATAGATAGGTAAAGAGATAGATAGATAGATAGATAGATAGACAGACAGATAGATAGATATTATGATAGACAAAAGGATAGATAGTAAGATAGACAGATAGACAGATAAATAAATAAATAAATAAATAAATAGGTAAATAGGTAGTTAGACAAACACACACATAGATAGATATATAGATAGTTAGATATTAAGATAGACAAGAAGATAGATAGATAGATAGTTATATACACAGATAGATAGATAGATAGATAGATAGATAAATATACAGATAGATAAATACATAGATAGATTTATAGAAACAAAGATAGATAGATAGATTGAATGTTGGATAGATAAATAGACATATAGCTAGATAGATAGAAATGTATATAGATTGATATATATATATATATAGACAAATAGATAGATAAATAGATACAATATATATAGATTGATTTATAGTTAGATAAATTAATAGATAGATAGACAGTTAAATAAATAGATAGATAGATATATTGATAGATAAATACACATATTGAAAGATAAAATGATTGCCCGATTAATAGATAAATTATTAGGTAAATTGATTGATAGATTAATATATAGATTGATTAGCATTCAGATAGACATACATACAAATATAAAAATAGATATACAAACTGATAGATAGACAGAAAGAAAGATATATAAATATATAGACATATAGATAGAAAGAAAACAAACAGGTAGGCAGCCATTAAAGGCATGCAGGTAGATAAACAAATGGATAGACAAACAAATAGATAAATTAAGACACATAATGGAAGACAGACAAATAGATAAATAGATATATAGATAGTTTGATATAAAGATTAATACACGGATTAAAAGACTAATAAATAGACAAATAGATAGATAGATGATAGACTTCTAGATATATAGATAGATAAATACACAAATAGATTGACAGATAGATAGTCATATATAAAAATAGATAGAAAGATAGACAAATAAATAGATAGATATTTAGATTGAAAGATAGATCGATAAATTCATAGATAAAATGATAGATAGATAGACAAATTAATGGAAAGATTAATAGACAGATCAATAGATAAATAGATAGACTATTAGATAGGTAGTTAGATAGAGAGATACATAGACAAATAGATAGATATATTATTAGAAATATAGATAGATTTATTGATTGACAAATAGATTTATAGATAGATAGACAAATAAATAGACAAATAGGTAGATAGATAGTAGATAGATATACAAATAGATAGATAGACAATTAGTTAGTTAGTTAGTTAGATTGTCAGAATGATACAAAAATAGATATATAGATAGATAGATATACAGATAGATTGACAAATAGAAAGAATGATTGATTGATTTATTGATTGATAGGTAGATAGATAGATATATAGTATATAGATAAACATTTAGATAGAAAGAGAAACAGATATATAGATAAAAAGAAAGATACATAGATAAATAGATAGATAGATAGTAAAGTAGATAGATAATAGATAGACAGTTAGATAGATAGATAGATAGACAATTAGAAAAATTGATAGGTAGATAAATAGATTGACAGATTGATAGATAAACATATTGATAGACATGCTGATAGTTAATTAGTCAGCTAATCAAGTAGGCAGATATTCATGCAGGTAGATAGATAGACAGACAAATAGAGAAATATATAAATAGTCAAACATACAAATAAATAGACAGATTTTAGATAAGCAGATATATAAATAGTTTCATAAATAAATTAATTGAAAGATTGCTAGAGAGATAGATAGATTGACATAATGATAGATATATTGATAGACAAATAGATAGACAGACCAGCAGATAGATAGATAGATAGACAAATAGCTAGATTGATTGATTGATAGAATGATATATAGATTGATGGATAGATTGATAGATAGACTAGTCAATAGATTGATATACTGATAGATAGATAGATAGAATGATAGATAGATTAGTGGATAGATTGATTGATAGACTAGTCAATAGATTGATATACTGATTGATATATATAATAATAGATAGATAAATAGACATAATGATATACAAATAGATAGATAGATAGATAGATAAAAAGACATATACACAGATAGATAGTTAGATTGATTGATTGATAGTTATATAGATATATAGATAGATAGATAGATAGACAAATAGATAGGTTATAGAATGATAGAAAGATAAAAAGATAAATATATAGATCAATAGATATATAGATGTATAGATTGATATACATATTGATAGACAAATAGATTGTTGGATAAATAGATAAAATGATTAATTGATAAATATTTTCATAAATAGATTGAAATAAAAGATTAATAGATAGATAGAAACAAAGATAGATAAATAGATATATAGATAGATAGATAGACAGAAAGATATATAAATCATAAGATAAATAAATATATAGATTGATATACAGGTTGATAGATAGAGAGATATATTGATAGAAAGATAGATAGTTAAATAAATAAAAATATAGATAGATAGACAGACTGATAGATAAAAAAATATTTTGATAGATGAACATACACTTATAAATAATTGTATCTTATTATATGTATAACTATAAATCCTTTATACATAAATATATTTAAATATATAATTTACAACTTATATTTAATATACATTTGTATTTATTAGTAAATAAAAATGTATTCTATTATATCTATACCTATACATAAGTATATGTATAAATATATAATAGTATATGAATAAATATATATACCAACATGAATAAATATAAATATAAGTTTAACTATATGTGTAACTATATGTAAAACTAATTGTAATTATATTTATAAATACATGTATAACAACATACAACATTATCTTTAATTATCTGTATAACTATATATAAATATTTGTAAAACTAAATAAAACATTATATAATTAAATATAACTATATTTTTAACTATATATATATATATATATATATATATATATATATATATATATATTTATTTATTTATTTATTTATTTATTTATATTTATATATGACTAAATGTTTAATGATATATAATTTTTTATAACAATATATATTATATGTATAATAACATATAACTATAAATAATTCTATGTTACTGTATGTATAACTATAAAAACTATATACATAACTATATTTAAATATATAATTAACAAAATATATTTAATATACATTTTTATATATTAGTATAAAAAAAGTATTTTAGTATATCCATAACTATAGATAACTATATGTATAAATATATGAAATTATATGATAAAATATATATACATACTTGTATAAATATAAGTTTAACTATACGTGTAGCCATATGTATAACCACATGTAACTATATTTATAATTATATGTATACAAACATACAACATAATGTTTAGCTATATGTGTATAACTATATATAAATATTAGTATACCTATAAAAAACTCTATATAAATATATATAACTTTATTTTTAATTATGTATACATATATGTAAATCTACATAATTATTTATAACTTTGTATACATTTATGTATATCTACTTATAACTACTTGTATGCATATATCTATATATAACTATATGTTTAACTATATGTAACTATTTATAACTACATTTACTATATCCATACTAACATATAATTATATATGGGATAATACTAATTATTTGCATTAACTTGAAATTTAATGACAAAAAATAGAAGATCAGCAATATTTAAGCACATTGCATGAGAGTGTCAATTGGTAAGATTCATATATGGTATAATACAAATAAGGGACATACTATTAACTAATCCAAGCCCTAGGGCCTCAGGTTCATATATAAACTTATGTATGACAAAAGATGTAATATTTGATAGTTTTGTACAAAAATTTTTTTTTCTTCTATGTAATTCCTCATTCTAACACTGCATTTTCTATGTGTCTCTCTCTCCTTCTCTAATTCTTTCTATGTCACTCTCTTCCACTTTTTCTTTCTGTGTCACACACACACTCTCTTGTTATTTTGTTTCTCACTCTCCTTTCTTGCTTGTTCTCTCTCTCTCTCACCTTCGCTCTCCCTCTCTCCCTCTCTCTCCCCCCCTCTCTCTCTCCTCTCTCTCTCTTTCTCTACCTCTCTCTCTCTCCCTCTCTTTCTCTCTCTCCCTTTCTCTCTCCCTCTCTCTCCCTCTCTCTCTCTCCCCCTCTCTCCCTTTTGCCATTTATCTTTCCCCCTCTCTCCCCCTTTCTCTCTCTCTCTCTCTCTCTCTCTCTCTCTCTCCATCTCTCCATTTCTCTACCCCTCTTTCTCTCTCTCTCCATCTTCTCTCTCTCTCCCTCTCCCCCTTCAAACTTTAAATGTCAATCTTTTTTGCTTTCCTTTCTTGTGCATTATCATATTTTGTTCCCTTTATCTATTAGTACCATGATATCTATTAATCTTTATCATGCGAAAAATTTCTTTATCTATTCATGTAGATTCTACTAATGCATTGCCTCGATATTTATGATATTTAATTTTTAAATATTCATTTGTAAGTAAATTTATTTAATTATTAGTATATTTTGTAGTAATAGAATGTTTAAATTAAAATAATGATTGAGCATTATTTTTTTGTAAATAAAATAGGGAAAAATGAGTTCAGATCGTCAGTGGATGTACAGATGGTTTATGAATGGAATTTTGAATAAAGATTTTTGGAGTGGGCTTGAAACTTTCATCAAATTTGAATGTAGTCAATAGAGATGGATGGATGGATAAAAAATTATGTATCCATGTAATCATTTCAAGTATAAGAATATCCCTTTTCGTGATGCAAATAATATAAGATGCCATTTGGCAAAATATGGTTTTGTGTCGAATTATTTTATTTGGATTTATAATGGGAAAAGTACAAAGGCTATGAACATTGACCAAAATGAGGGTATTGAATCATTTGCTTGTCGTGAAAATTCATCAACCACATACCATAAAATGATCACGGAAGCTACTACTGCTAAATTCAATATGGATTTCATGGATGAACCACCAAATCCTGAATCTCACTAATTTTATGAAATGCTTAATGCAGATAAAGAGTTGTGACCTGGTTGTAAAACACATTCACAATTATAACTTCTGGCTCAACTTATGAGCTTTAAGTCAAAAAATCATATGTCTAAGAAATTATTTGATCATGTGACAAAATTGATGAAGGAGATTATTCTAGATAATAATTTGATCACTACAACTTTTACAATACTAAGAAGTTACTACAAGAAAATGGTCTACCAGTGGAAAAAATTGATTGTTGGTTCAATGGATATATGTTATATTGGGATGATCATAGTAATTTAATTTTCTGTAAGTTTTGTGATCATTCTTTATTAAAGAAGGCACCTTATGCTATAGATACGTGACAAAAATTGAAAGTTGCATTTAAGAAGATTTATTATTTTTCATTAATTCCTCAATTACATAGACTATATGCATCAAATACTAAAGAACATGATATGATGTGAATTCTGAGCATGAGATTGAAGAATGTGTAATGCGTCATCTATTAAATTCACTCGCTTGGAAGCATTTTAATTATATACATCAAGATTTTGCAGCTGAAAGTCAAAAGGTTTGATTGGGTCTCTACATAGATGGATTTCAACAATTTGGGCAATCTCGACAATAGTATTCAACATGGAAAGTGATAGTGACACCTTATAACTTGCTTCGAGGGTTGTGTATGAAGGAGAAATATATGTTTTTGTCAATATTAGTTCCAGGGACAAAAAATTCAAAAGACATGCTCGATGTTTTCTTATAGCCTCTTATTGCAAAGTTAAATCATTTGTAGGATGTTGGCATGAATACATATGATATCTCAAAGAAGCAACATTTCATTATGTGGGTGGCCATTATGTGGATGAGAAGTAACTTTCTCACATATTCAATGTTGTCTAGCTGGAGTACTGTAGGATGATTCGCATGCATGTATTGCGTGACACATTTTGATGTATTTATCCTTAAATTTAGTGGTAAAAAGTCATGGTTTGATAACTATCGGAAGTTTCTACCTACAAATCATTCATTTCAAAGAAATAGAACTGCATTTTGAAAAAATAAAATTGTGATGACAGTTGCACCAGAAGTTCATTTAGGAGATGATATTATGACAGAGATTCAGAGTTTGGGTTTGAAGAATATAACTGAAAAAGATACTACTGGGAGTAATAGACCAATTGGTAAAATATTTGGCTGGAGGAAACGTAGTATATTTTGGGACTTACCCTATTGGAAGTCCAATTTAAATCATCATAACTTAGATGTAATGCATATTGAAAAAAAATATGTTTGACAATGTTTTATACACTATCCTTAATGTATACAAAAAAAATAAAAAACACTTTAAAATCAAGACAATAGCTGAATGATTACCTGTTGGTGTCCTGAATTGAAACTGAATGAGACAAAAAGTATATTCTTTAAAGCTCGTTATACACTTGATAAGAAGGCAAGACAGATATTATGTGAATGGGTTAAAAATTTGAAATTTTTTGATGGATGTGTCAAATATGAGTAGATGCGTGGATATGAAGAATCTTAAGTTATTTGGAATGAAAAATCATGACTATCATGCATTTATGCAGAGATTAATACTAATTGCATTACATGAATTACTTCCCCTAAGTGTTTGGAAGGTCATTACAAAACTTATTTTATTTTTCAAATAGCTAACTGTAACCACAATCAAAATCGATGACATGGTGAGGCTGGTGAATGATATTCCACTTATTATTTGTAAGCTTGAACGGATATTCCCATTGAGTTTTTTTGACTAATTAGAGCATTTATCGGTCTAATTGGCATATGAAGCAAGTGCAATATAGGTGGATGTATCTTTTTGAGAGGTAAATACATATAATTTCTTGTGTTTTATTATTTCATACATAAAGTAATATTATAATTTAATATAATTGAAATTTAACATTTGTGGTTGTAGGTATCTTTATAAGTTTGAATTGAATGTTAGAAACAAGTCAAAAGTTGAAGGTTCAATTTGCAATACTTATTTAGTAGAAGAAGCATCATCATTTTGTTCTTATTATTTTGAGGATAATGTCAATACAAAGAATAGAAATGTGCCTCGGAATGATGAAGGTCATGTGATGGTAGGAAATGATTCTATGGACAAACTATCTATCTTAAAGCACCCTGGAAGAGTTTTTGGAAGAGCAATGAAAAGATGTATGACAAATGAAGAGTACAAAGTAACCCGGAGCTACGTTTTACTTATTTCTGAGTAGGATGCACTATTTATTGAGTATGTATACCCAAAATGGTTGTATGTTTAATCATAGTTTAATTTTATCTTTAATAAGAATTATTAAAGATTGATATACATTTTCTCTCTCTGTTTATATTTGTGCAATATTTATGTTGAGCAGTTAAAATATAGGCAACCAGCAATTTCCAGCAATGATGTCAATTATGTACTAGAAACTAAATTTGCAAATTGATTCAAAAATTATGTGAGAATTATTAAGTTTTAAATTTTTGAATTATTTAATTTATTAGTATCTTTTATTTGTTAATATCATTTTTTAATTTGTGTTATAGGCATTTGATAGTTCAAATGGAGATTCAAATATTTTCATTCAGAATCTAAGTAAATGCTCATTTAGATATGTAACAACCTATCCTGGGTATTTTGTTAATGGATATAAAATTCACATAGATGGGCATAGATCTTCTAAAATAACAATGAATATTGGTGTATGCATTAAAGGCTCAGGTTATAGTGTAGATGAGATTTATTATTATGGTCAACTCAAAGAAGTTTTTGAGTTGGAGTATCCTGGACTCAAAAATAATAAGATATTATTATTTAATTGTGAGTGGTTTGATTCTACATGAAATGTGGTCACAAAGATTCATTCGAATTATAAGCTAGTGGATGTTAACTATAAATGTAGATATAATCAATATGAGCTATTTATTATGGCAGTTCAAGCTGCTCAAGTATATTATTGTACATATCCAAGTTTATCTCGTGATCAGAGTGATTGCTGGGTGATTTTAAAAATCAAAGCTCGATCAAATTTTGAAGAACCAACATATCAACAAAGAAGTACAGACTTAGATATTGCACTGACATTCCAGAAAGATGACATAAATAATTTTGAGCCTATGCATGTAGATGAAGATCTAGAAAATTTATGTGACTCAAATGGTAACCTAATAGTAATTGAAGATAATAAATTTCTATTTAAAGATGAGTTCGAACTTATATCAGAATTAGATGAAATATCAGAAGATCTATTGGAGGATGATAGTGATGCCGATAATTAAACTGTTATAATTTTATTATAATATTAAACTAACAAAGACTTTCTATATTTTGTTGAAATCTATCGGTGTGTTTTATTGTACAATGCATGCTTGTTCGCCATATATAAACTTCAACATCAAAATCACCATCCTCATTTCTATCACCATCACCATCATTGAGACCTCTACTATCACTTTTATTAGATAAAAGCCTGCCACCCATTATGCTTCGTGCACACACTTTTAATCTATCTCTATCTTCTACACCACATTTTACACTGATAGTTCACCCATTTACAAAACTAATGATATCATCAAATACTGTGCCTTCTTCTATAGTCAGTGCAAAGTTAGTAATTGAGATTGTGGTTAGGAGGTAAAAGAAATATGTAAAAATGACTTGAAAAAAAAGTTTGATGTTACTATCAGTGGTTTTTTTATATTCTTATGATTTGTTTGTTTTAATGTTATTTATTTATTTTTATAGTTTTATTCCATCTCACAAGTGTTAGACTATAATTACAAAGTCTTTCAAGAAAATGACTGATTCTAAAGCATTCTTCTAGAAGAAAGTTTCTGAATCGAGAAAATAGTCTTATTTTAAAGACTTTCAGGTAAAAATAACAAAAGAAAAGCATTGAAAAATAATTATCTAATTACTTAACTATTACGTTGGTTATTATTTAAGAAATAAATAATTTTGTTATTATTAATATAAATTCTTTTGTGATTTTCTCATATATAGAATCAATGAACATGGACACCCAAATTTGATGGAAAGATAAAGTCATTATGGGAGATCAAAGTTGCTCAATGGTATTATGATTTTGTTTATAAATTGAAGAATATGAAAGAAAGGCTTGATTTTATATCCGAGGATGATTGGCTCGAGTGGCTTAAGTATTGGAAGGAGCAATATGTGAAGAAAAAATTAGATATTGCCAGTAAAAATTAACCAAGTGAGGTAGTTGGACAAGATACAAGAATCTCTCGACACATAGGAGGGTCAAAGTCGAGCATTAAGCACGCTCGAGATTTGGTACAATTTTAAAATTTTAAACATTTATATATATTGTAGGTTGTCCTAATAGTCCAATAAATCAAATCTCTACATGGTTTTATTAATTTTGTTAAATTTTTTGATTATTTGTTTTTTATGACTTAAAAAATATATATTCTAGGCAGGTGAATTGTGTCGAGATCCCAATTTTTATGAGATTTTCAGTAGGATGCATGTGAAGAAAGTGAATGATCAGTTTGTTGACAACAAATCTTAGATGATTGATCTAAGAATTTGTCATATTAATAATATTTTATAATACTACCGTACATTTTGAAAATTTTTTGGGATGTAAAATATTTATTTTATTTTATGTATATCTAGAATAGTATTTTTCTCTATTTTATCCCAGGAACTAATGGAGGAATGTGTGACAACTGCTTATCAACAAGTTTAGGGTTTTATGGATCTTCAACCAATTGACTATGATCCTATTTATTTGGAAACCATAAGAGGTCGTAAGAAGCAGCGAGTGTACGGCATCGACTCAAAGGGAGTGGCTTTTTGTTGTAGCTATTGTGCTTTTAATTCATCCGTCTCATCAAGGTGGATGAGGCGGTTGAACAACAATCAATGGAAACAAATAAACATATTGTAATTATGGAGATTGAAATGAAAATGATGGATGGGTGGATATCTCATTTGAAGGAAGAAATATATGAAATTAAAGAACAGAAGGATGAGTAGTATACTAATTTGATGGAATAAATGCAAGAAATGAAACAAGAGAAGGAGGAGCAGATTACTTATTTGATGGAAGAAATGCAAGAAATAAAAGAAATGAATGATGAGATGAAAGAAATAGAGAATTTAATGCAATAGAAAATGTTATATGGAGTCACAGTTAGCAGCATTGATGCAACAGATAGCCTTCTGAGATCCAGCCGTGAAACCTCACATGAGAGGCTAGTACAAAATTCCCTACTAATTATGAGGATGATTTCGTATGAGAATTATTTCTGAACAGTTATTAATTTTTGTCTATGTAGCAATACATGATTAGATGTTTTGTAGGTTTCATTTTTTTTATTCTAGTTTAGTTCTTTTCTTTGCCGAGTAACCTAATAAAGATTCAAAGCATTTAGACATTATCATGGTCTTTCCAATGCATCGGTCTCATATTTACTGATTTCAGCTTGATCAAAAAAAGGCCAAGCTTCTATTATCTTCATCATTCCTAAAATATGTTATATTTGCACTCTCTTTCTCTCTTAATATCATTGTTGGACATCTTTTAGATTTTTGTTGAAACTATATGACTATCAACTTTAATTTATGTTTATTCATGTCTACAATAATTATTTTTTTATATCTGTGAATATGTTTTTGTATCCCTAAATTTGTTGGGTAGAGTTTTAGCCTATTATACGTATGTAAAAGCCTTGGCTAGTCTTCCATGGTGCTGGCGACAACACCTTTGCTTCAGAAGCTGTGAGATGAACAAAAAAATTAATTCCATGCAAAAACATGTTTGTTTTTGGCACTCTTATTTCATATGGATATGCTTTATCGTAGTTCTGATCTACAACTACTTGTTATCAGTTATTGGTTTATAAATGTAGTATGTTATGCTCCAAGTGCAAGTGTAAAAATGTTCTCTATCTGCGTGGTGTACCCGAGGATAAAGAACTAGAATTGCTAATCATGCTTGAGAGACCTTTATGTGTGATTTTTAAGTCCTATATTATTTTCTTCGGTTATTTTGAAGGTATGTGTATTTGCATGAAAGTACAAGTGTGTGTGATCTAAGGCTACGTGATTAAATATACATACTTATAATACTACAATATGTAAGTACATATATAAAGAGTATATATCTATGTAAATACTAAGTATATAAGTACGTATATACTGAGTATATATGTTCATATATACTGAGTATTTTTGTAGGTATATACTCAGTATATACATATGTATATACTGTAGTATATTCGTATGTATATATTCGGTATATACATGCTTGTATACTTTAGTATATACGTATGTATATAATTGGTATATGCATATATTTATACTGTAGTATATACGTACATATATACCGAGTGTATACATAAGTGCGTGTATATATTTATTTGTAGACAAATATATATTATCATACGTATACACCCATTTACACATAAACACACTTTTGAATATATAATTGCTCGGGCTGGTCTGGTCATCATTATGCATTGCTCACTGATGTAGTTAATAAAAGCCATGAATATTAGACTTTTTCTAAAGCTGAGAGATAACTATATTTCTAGTCCAGGCTAGCCATGCAGATAGAGGTTGGTCTTAAAAATCTTAGTAATTATATTGATATGCAATTATAACATGGTACAATGCGAACGTATGAGTAAATAAGTTTTGTTGCTCTAGGTTCTGCAGTGATTGGTTCTAATTGTACTAGGTCTTAGAATGATTATGATGATGATGCTCGTGTAGTGTAGTGTAATTTTGGTCCAAGAGGAATATCGGGTCCTATTTTGGGAGAAGTAGCTCGCCACCTCGTCAAAAACTCGCTCAATCTCAAGTTCATTAGTCGAACATCATCACTTACCTTACTTTTATTATCAGCAACCACAACGACAGCAGCGACAGAAATAGTGGTAGCAGTGGTAGCAGCAGTAGAACCGGAAACAACGACAACTACTATATCATGACATCACCATCAGTAGCAGCAGTCACGGCAGCAGCAGCGTCAATAGCAGCAGCGATGGCGGTAGCAGCGGCAGTAGTGGCTGCCGTCGCAACGGCAACAGCAGCAATTGCAACAAATGCGGTATATACACACTTATATACTCATTATATGCGTACTTATAATACTACAGTATTTTATGTACATATATACTGAGTATATATGTACTCAGTATATATGTACACATAATACTTTAGTTTATATATACAAATACAGCAATAATATATGTACGAGTGAAATGCTAGTATATATGTAAAAATATACTGTAGTATTATATATTTATCAAAACATGGCTTTTTTTTATTAATTTTGATTTGATTGAGTAGTTTAATTTTTTTACAGATATGGTACCTCATTGTTTCCCAGATGAAGCTTGTATATGTGAAGGGATTTTTCACTAGACTTGACGCACCGTGACTCAGATAACTTTGTCGCAGCAGAAAGTTGGTGATCAGAGGAGCAAAGGCAAAGAATGCAACATCAATGCATAGATAAATTATACTTTATGCACTGTAGGTAGATACATTGGCGAATAAGATGTAATTAAATTTTGTTATTTTTTTAATAATGTAAAATATAGTAGTAGAATAAGTTATTAAATGATTTTTTTTAATAATTTTAATTTATCTTTTAAAGTTTCTATTTTTATTCAATTTAATATAAAAATATTAAATTATTTAATTAAATTTTTGTTGAAGCTGTATGACTATCAACTTTAATGTGTTTGTTTATGTATATAATAACTATTTTTATATATCTGTGAATATGTTTGTGTCATCGAATTTTTGGGTAGAGTTTTAGTTTATTATATGTATGTAAAAGCCTTGGCTTGTCCTCCATGGTGCTGGGAACACCACCTTAGCTTCTAAAGCTGTGATATGAACCAAAAAAATTTAATTCCACGCAAACCTAGGTTTGTCCTTGACACTCTTATTTTGTGCAGATATGCATCATCGTAGTTCATATCTACAATTGCTTATTATCAGGTATTGGGTTGTAAATGTAGTATGTTATGCTCCGTGTGCAGGTGTAACAATGTTTTATATATGTGTCTTGTACCAGAGGAAAAAGAACTAGAAATGCTGACCATGTTTGAGAGACCTATATGCGTGCTTTTTAAGTCCTATATGATTTTTTTATGTTGTCTTTGATGGTATGAGTATTTGCATGAAAGTACAAGTGTGTTTGTCATCTAAGGCTATGTGATTATATATACGTAAATATAATACTATATTATGTAAGTACATATATACTTGGTATAAATGTACGGATATACTAAGTATATATCTACGTATATATTGAATATATAAGACCTTATATACCAAGTATATATGTTTGTATATACTGAGTATATTTGTACGCATATACTCAGTATATATGTTAGTATATACTGAGTATATTTGTACGTATATACTAAGTATATACATACGTATAAACTATAGTATATACGTAAGTATATACTCGGTATATAAGTACTTTTATACTGTAGTATATACTTAGTATATACTTGGTATATACATACTTTTATATTGTAGTATATACAGGCGTATATACCGAGTATATATATAAGCGGCTGCATATATTTATTTGTAGACATGTATATATTGTCATATAGATGCACCCAATTATACACAGACACACTTTTGAATATATAATTGCTCGGGCCAGTCTAGTCATCATCGTGCATTGATCACGGATGTAGGTAATAAAAGACATGGATATTAGACATTTCCTAAAGATGTAGGATGAATTTATTTCGGGTCCAAGCCAGCCAGGCAGATAGAGCTTGGTCTTAAAAATCATAGTAATTGTATTGATATGCAATTATCACATGGTACAAAGCGAACGTATGAGTAAATAATTTTTTTTGCTCTAGGTTCTACAATGATTAGTTCTAATTGTACTAGGTCTTAGAATGATGATGATGATGATGATGATGATGCTCGTGTAGTGTTGTGTAATTCTAGTCTAGGAGGAATATTGGGTCCTATTTTGGTAGATGCATCTCGCCGCCTCGTAGAATACTCGCTAAATCTCAAGTTCATCAGTTGAGCATCATCGCCCACCCTACTTTTATTATCAGTAGTGGCATCTGTGGCAGCGGCGGCAGTGGCGGTAGCGACAGCTATGGCGACAACTGAGGTAGGGGCAGTGGTGGTAGTGGGGATGGCATTGGTGGCTGTGCCAATGGTAGCAGCGACAGTGGTAGTAGCGGCAGTTGCTACGGCAGCAGTAGTAGTGGCAGCGGCAATGACAGTAGTGGTAGGAGCGGTAGCGGCAATGATAGTAGTAGCAATAGAAACAAATGTGGTCTATACGTATGTATATACTCAGTATATATATACTTAATACTGTATTTTATGCACATATATACTGAGTATATGTACTCAGTATA
>JAREIK010002706.1:0-20491 GCA_029783825.1 Sapria himalayana
CATTGCAATTCTTACCCAGTCCAAAAGCTTCTAAGTTTCGAAGAATGCATATATATCTTTGTTTTTGGGGCTCCCATGAGAGAATTTGCTGAGTAGAGTAAGCTTAAATGGGTAGTGAGCTTCTTGATATCATACACAAGAAATAGACTGCCAGTGCCTAATCCTTCACACAAAATATCTTGCTTAGTATATCAGGTTCATTAATAAGCAAAGTAAAATATTTTTTATTAAATATCTTAAAGAGATTTCTCATAACTCAAGATTGAGAGCATCAACAATGAAGTTTCTCTCTCTACGTGCCATATTTTATGTGTAAAGAATTGAGAGTTCTCTCTCTAGAATTTTTGGTCTTATAAATTCTTCTTATTTTTCTTATTTTTCTTTTATTTATTTTTATTATATTTCTTATTTTTCTTCTAGCTATTTTTTTTATTTTATTCTTTATGTTCTTCGATTTCTTCTTATTCTTTTTATTTTTATTATTCTTCTTATTCTTATTATAATTCATATACTTACAATTCTTCTAATTCTTCTTATACTTCTTATTCTTTTTTTTTCTTATTCTTCTTATTTTTGTTATAATTATTATACTTCTTATTCTTCTTATTCTTCGTATTCTTCATATTCTTCTTATACTTATTATAATAGATTTTGTTATTCATTTTATTTTTTTTATTCTTCTTATTCTTTTAATTTTTTTATTAATTTAATTATTATAATTCTACTTATTCTTCTTATTCAACATATTGTTCTTATTTTTCTTATTCTTCTTATTCATCTTATTCTTCTTATTCTTCTTATTCTTTTTATTCTTCTTATTCTTATTATTTTTCTTATTGATATTATTCTTTTTAATCTTCTTATTCTTATTATTCTTAATATTCATATTATTCCTTTTAATCTTCTTATACATGTTATTCTTTTTTTTCTTCTTATTTTTCTTATTCTTCTTATTCTTGTTTTTCTGCTTATTATTCTTATTCTTATTATTCTTATTATTCTTATTATTCTTTTTATTCTTATTATTCTTTTAGTTTGTCTAATTCTTGTTATTCTTTTTATTCTTCGTATTCTTCTTTTTCATCTTATTCTTCTTTTCTTCGTATTCTTTTTATTCATCTTATTCATCTTATTCTTCATATACTTTTTATTCTTCTAATTCATCTTATTCTTCTTAATGTTCTTATCATTCTTTGTATTCTTCTTTTCTTCTTTATCTTATTATTCTTCTTATTCTTATAAGACTTCTAATTATTCTTATATTAATTATTCTAAATATGCTTTTTTTCTTATTAATATTTTTATTCTTCATATTGTAATTATTCTTAATATTTTTGGTATTCTTCTTATTATTCTAATTATTCTATTCTTCTTATTCTTCTTAATCTTCTTATTATTCTTATTATTCTTATTCTACTAAATATTATAATTCTTCTTATTCTTCTTATTCTTCTTATCCTTTTTATTATTCTTTGTCTTTAAATTCTTCTTAATCTTCTTATTCTTCTTAATCTTCTTATTCCTCTTATTATTATTATTATTATTATTATTATTATTCTTATTATTATTATTATTCTAATTATTCTTATTATTCTTATTATTCTCTCATTATTATTATTAATCTTATTCTTATTATTCTTCTTGTTCTTCTTATTATTCTTATTGTTCTTATTCTTATTTTTCTTATTATTAATCTTATATTCTTATTCTTATTATTCTTTTTATTGTTTATATTCTTCTTAATCTTCTTATTCTTATTATTTTTCTTGTTCTTTTTATTCTTCTTATTCTTTTTTTTCTTTTCATTTTCCTTATTCTTTTTATTCTTCTTATTATTTTTATTCTTCATATTTATTTTATTCTTCTTATTCATTTTGTTCTACATATTTATCTAATTTTTATTTTCATCTTATTCTTATTAATCATTTTATTCTTTTATTCTTTTATTCTTTTTATTCTTTTTATTCTTCTTTTTCATCTTATTCTTAATATTCTTCTTATTCTTCGTATTCTTCTAATTCTTATTATTCTAAGTATTCTTATTATTTTTTAATTCTTCCTATTCTTCTTATTCTTATAATCTTTTTATTCTACATATACTTCTATTCTTTTTATTCTTATTATTTTTATTATTCTTCTTATTCTTCTTATTCCTTTTATTCTTCTTAATCTTCTAATTCTTCTAATTCTTTTTATTATTTTTATTCTTTTATTTTTTATTAATTTTATTATTTTTATTCTTTTATTCTTTATATTCTTTTTATTCTTCTTATTCTTCTTATTCTTTTTATTCTTCTTATTCTTCTTATTCTTCTTATTCATATTATTCTTCTATTTCTTATTATTATTCTTATTATTCTTATTATTCTTATTATTCTTATTCTTCTTATTCTTCTTATTCTTCTTATTATTCTTATTCTTCTTATTCTTATTATTCTTATTATTCTTATTATTCTTATTATTCTTATTCTTCTTATTATTCTTATTCTTCTTATTCTTCTTATTCTTCTTATTCTTCTTATTCTTCTTATTATTCTTATTCTTTATATCTTCTTATTCTTCTTATTCTTATTGTTCTTATTATTCTTATTATTCTTTTTACTCTTCTTATTCTTGTTATTCTTCGTTTTTTTCTTTTTCTTCTTATTCTTCAATTTATTCTTATATTTCTTATTCTAATTTTTTTTATTAATACTCTTCTATTTCCTCATATTCTATTTATTCTTTTTATTTTTATTTTTATTCATATTCTTATTATTCTTCATATTCTTCCTACTCTTCCTACCCTTCGTATTCTTCTTTTTCCAATTAATCTTACTATTATTATTATTATTATTATTATTATTATTCTTCTTCTTCTAATTATTTTAATTATTTTTATCCTTCATATTCTTCATATTCTTCTTATTATTTTTACTTTTATTATTCTTCTTATTATTCTTACTTTTATTATTCTTCTTATTTTTTTAATTTTCTTATTATTCTTATTCTTCATATTATTCTTATTCATAATACTAATAATATTATTATTATTCATATTATTCTTATTTTTATTATTATCATTCTTAATATTCTTATTTTTGTTATTCAACTTATTCTTTTTTTTGTTCTTATTATTATTTTTGTTATAAGTTTTCCAATTCTTCTTATTCTACTTATTCTTATAATTCTTCTTATTATTATTTTTCTTTTTTTTTATTATTTTTCTTCTTATTCTTCTTATTCTTTTTATTATTCGTCTTTGTCGAATTCTTCTTATTCTTTTATTTTTTTTATTCTTCATATTCTTTCTATTCTTATTATTCTTAATATTCTTAATATTCTTATTATTCTTCTTATACTTCTTATTCTTATAACTCTTCTCATTATTTTAATCTTCTTATTCGTCTTAATTTTCTTATAATTCTTATTATTCTTATTCATTTTATTTTTTATTTTATTCATATTCTTCAATTTTTTTTATTCTTCTTATTCTATTTATTCTATATATTCTATATATTCTTATTATTCTTAATATTTTTCTTATTTTTCTTATTCTTATTATTCTTATAATTTTTATTATTCTTCTTATTCTATATATTCTTCTTATTCTTCATATTTTTATTATTCTTCATATTTTTCATATTCTTCTTATTCTTAATATTCTACTCTCTCTTCTTATTATTTTTATTATTTTTATTCTTCTCAGTCTTCTAATTATTTTAATTTTTATAATTCTTCTTATTTTTCTTATTCTTCTCATTCTTCACATTTTTCTTATAATTCTTATTCTTCTTATTCTATATATTCTTTTTATTCTTCTTATTTTTCTTATTCTTGTTATTTTTGTTATTCTTCTTATTCTTGTTATTCTTCTTATTCTTCTTATTTCTCTTATTCTTAATATTTTCTTATTCTTTTTATTCTTATTATTCTAATTATTTTTTTATTCTTCGTATTCTTCTTAATCTTATTATTTTTCTAAATCTTCTTAGTCTTGTTATTATCTTTTTTCTTCTATTTCTTCTTATTCTTTTTATTCTTTTTATTTTTGGTTTTATTTTTATTATTCCTATTCTAATTAATTCTTCTCATTCTATTATTATTATTATTCTTCTATTTAACTAATTCTTCATAATCATCTTTTTGTTTTTATTCTTCTTATTCTTTTCATTCATCTTTTTATTTTTATACTTCTTATTCTTTTTTTTCTTCTTTTATTTCTTATTTTTTTATTCTTTTCATCATCTTATTCTTTTTATTGTTCTTTTTTTTTAAAAGGCTTTTCTCTATTATTAAATAAAACATAACCCTCACTTGTAGGCGGAGGAAAACCTTTACAACCTCAGAATACTATTTATAGGACATTACATTTACAGGGTAAGGCCCTAACTAAAATAACCCAAAATACAGTAATTTATCCTTGGTTAAGTTAACTGTGGCAGAAGCCACTCTCTTTGTGTTCCTTCATATTTATGTAACAGTGAACAAGCAGCAGCATGTAGACTTTTCGCAGCAACAAGTAGACTCTTCTCAGAAGCAGGTAGACTCATGACAGCAACAGGCAGCACTCTACATAGGTATATGCAGTATGTAAGATTTGATCCGGCAGCTTCTTTTTTGTTCTCACATCTTCCTTATTTTTTGTTCAGGCGGTTTTTGATAAATATGCTCCTTTATTTGATGTTGTATCAAACATCTGTGTGGAGGCAGCTAATGACACACAACAACATCATTCTTAAGGCATCAGGAATATATATATGATATCAGCATGAATTGCTTGAAGCAGCAGCAAGAAGCTGGTTCAAGTGACAGGCAGCATATGGGGATAGTACTGCCCATGTGATCGGACCTCTATCTCTCATCTTCCCCATGCGTCGGGCTCTTCTCTTCACATACTTTCAAAAAAATTTCTAGCCATCTTCCTTCCTCGTTTATACACTGCTGAACCTATAAAAAAAACCAAAGAGAAAAAACGAACGTGCCTACAAGATATCTTCGCACCCTATTACCCTTATTCCTTGTTAAACTTATACAATATTAGCACAACCTGCAATTAGCACATAGATCAATATATATAGATATTGATCTATATATATTTATAACTCTATTGATATGCACATAGATCCCTTGTTAAACTTCCAGCCATCTTCCTTCCTTGTTAAACTTACACATAGATCAATATTAGCACATAATTAAACTTATACATATTTATAGATATGCACTATTCTGCCGAAAATGCAGAATTAGCACATCCTGCAATGAATTCTCCTTCATTTATACCCTGTTATTCTTCTTAACATCCTGCAAGGAAAGTCAAAATACATATTTTAAGATATTCACTATTCTGCCGAAAAGCAGAATTAACACATTTATAACTCTAATCTGTATGCTTCTTTTTTAAATTCAATATTCTAAATTAAGATTTAAGTTTTATTTTATTTTTAAAGATGACTCAACCTCCACCCTTCCATTCCTTTTAATTATGAGGCAGAAATTCCATGCAATGTTGAATTCCCGCACTATCAATCAGAAGGTTGAGACTTTGTCATACCTTCGTGGTCTGTTTGTTTGTTCTAATATAAGAAAATCCCATTTTATCTAAACATGCTATTCCCTTTAGTTTATTTGGCATGGATTTCGTGTTATATTCTGTATCTCCTCTAGTGGTGCCTATTCTAGATAGACTATCCGCTAGATTATTAGCTTCTCTATATATATGCGTTATTGAGGCCTTCAGTTCATCCAAAAGGCTAAGAATTACTTCTAGGTCCTCTTCATACCTCCATAATATTTTCTTATTGATTACTGTTTCAACTAATAATTTCGAGTCTACCTGAACTTCAATGTTTTTAAAGTTTAGCTGCTTACATATCTCTAACCCTGATTATAATGCTCTAATTTCTGATTCTAGGGCCGAGGAGGCTCTACTAGATCTGGTGAAAGCTCTGTTTACTGTCTCTGTATGATCTCTTATTACCCCGCCTCCTCCTGCTATTCCAGTGTCCCTTCTAAAACTCCCATCCGTATTAAGTGAGAGTTTGCCAACCGGTGGAGTATTCCACTGTATACATTTAGCCCATTGCTGTTTTATAACTTTATAAGTAAGGTCCCATTCTTTCTCAAGCTTCTTTTCTTGTTTCATTTCCTCTATTTTTATAGGTTTTATTATTGATATATTACATATCTCCTTTCTAATATCTTTTATAATTTCTGATAAATTCATCCTTTTATTTTCAAATTTACTTTTGTTTCGAGATTTCCATATGCACCAAATAATTAGATACGGCAGTTTCTGATTAAGCCATTTTCTGGTGGGGCTTTTCGTATTTTCACTTTCCCATTTTTTAACTTTATCTATTAATCCATCATCTATTTTACATATTCTTTTTTCCCCTTCCATCTCTCTCCATATTTCTGCTGCAATAGGCCCATTAGAAAATAAATGATCGATTATTTCAACCGCTTGTGAATAGCATTCGCATCTTGATGCCATTTTTATCCCTTTCTTTTGTATATTCTTATCTACCAGTATAGCATTAATTAGAGCCTTCCATGTGAAGGAGCACATTTTTTGCGGGATGTTTTCTTCCCATACCCATTTAAAAAGAGTTTGAGCCGATTTTTTCTTTCTGACCAGATCTTTTGCCGACTTGAGGGAGAAATTTCCTTGTGGTATTAACGTCCATTTCTAGCCACTCTTCTTTAGTATAGAGTGTGAGTCTACTATCTCTTTTTGTTTTTCCATTGACTTCCAACTGTTCGAAGCTTTCTTAGAAGTCTTATTCTTATTATCTAATTACTTTGCCCGCATATATTTAGCCCAAAGATTATCACTTTCTTTAAGTCTCCACCAGCCTTTGCAATCCCGGGCAGCTTCCGAGTCCTGAAGGCTCATTAGACCTAATCCTGCTTCCTCTTTCGGATAACAGATACTTTTCCAGTCCTTCCAGTGTAGTTTATTTCTACCTTGTTTTTTACCCCATAAGAAGTTAGCCATTTCTGATTCGAGTTTTTTAATAAATTTTTTAGGGGGATGTATGACTGATAAAATGTGTGTCAGTGTGCTTTGTAATACGTGTGAAAGCAGCGTTATCCTCCCCCCAAATCCCAGGAGCTCTTCTTTCCATCCTGCTATTTTCTTTCTTAGCTTATCTTGAAAGTAAGTTAGATATTCTTCCTTCAACCTTCCCTCATATATCGGACAACCTAGGTACATTAATGCCCCTTTAATTTCTGCAAAACCTATGATATTTTTGATTTTATTTATTAACTTTAATTTTGCATTTTTAGCAAGCATAAACTGACATTTACTTTTATTTATCATTTGGCCTGTCTCTTTTTCAACTATTTGAAGAAGATCCATAAGATTCATTAAAGACTTTGTACTAGCATTAGTAAAAATTATAAGGTCATCTGCGTAGGCTAAACAACCTATTCTAGGTGTATTCCTTGGTTGTCTGAATGACATTATTTTACCTTCGGATATTTTCTTATTCAAGTTTCGTATTAATAGTTCTAAGTAGATATCAAAAAGAAGGGGGAATAATGGATTCCCTTGCCTTAAACTTCTATTTGGTTTAAATTCCTCACTTATCTTTCCATTTACCAGGACTCTTACCCAAGTACTTGAAATGCATCTATATATTAGATCTATGGTTAGCTCAGAGAAGCCGAACCTTCTCAGCACAAAACAAAGGGTATCCCATTCTACTCTATCGAAGGCTTTCGATAGATCTAGCTTGACCACTAAATTTTTTCCTCTAGATTTACCTCCTATTTCTTTCATCATTTCTGATGCAAGTTTTATATTTTCAATCATTAATCTATTTTTAACAAAACCCGTTTGTTCCTGAGATATTATTGACGGTAAAATTAAGCTTAGTCTATTTTGTAATATTTTTGCCAAAATTTTATAAATAGTATTGCATAAATTTATTGGTCTGTAATCCTCACATTTCTGTGGTAATTCTTTTTTTGGGATTAATACTATAAAAGATTTTACCCATGATTTTGGGATTTTCGCACATACAAAAAAACTTGTAATTGCAGAGACTAGCTCAGTTTTAACCGTATGCTAGTTTACCTGGAAAAAATAATTATTCCAACCATCAGGTCCTACTGCACTATCTTTATCAAGACTAAAGACAGCCTTTTAACTTCTGGTTCTTCTGGGAACAATTCCATTAAATGATTTTGAGCTTCCGTGATGGTCGCCCTAATCTCATGCATTAGAGAATTGTCTGTCCTACATGACTGACTGCATAGTTGATTTTCAAAAAAATTTTTAAAGAGAGCTCCTATTTCCTTTTCATCTTCTACCCATTTTCCTTCTTCATTTTTTAGTCCTTTAATTTTATTTTTTTGAGATTTTATTTTGGTCATATTATAAAAAAATTTAGTATTACGATCACCATCTTTTAACCATTTTATTTTTACTCGTTGTTTCCAATAAATTTCTTCCATGTGTAATTTCAATCTCAGCTCTCCTTTAGCCTTACTCAGTTCTATCCGAGTTTTATTATTATTAGTAGAGTCAAAATATTGCTCCAGCTTGGCTACTTTTTCTTCTAGTTTTTTTAGCTCCTGGTTTAATTTCCCAAAGACCACTTTATTCCATGTTTTTAAACAAGCTTTTAGCCTCAGAAGCTTAATTGATAGAACTTGCATCGGCTTGCCCTCTGCTAGCTCTTTCCAAGACTCTTTGACAAGGCCTGCAAAGCTCACATGCTTTACTCACATATTTTGGAATTTAAAATTAGACGTATTACCCTGGTTTCTTTGAATCGTGATAAGCAAGGGGCTATGGTCAGAACAAGTTCTATTTAAGTGTCTAAGCCCCGTAATCCCATGTGAGGTGACCCACTTTGTGTTACACATTATCCTATCCAGTCGAGCCCAGCTGACTCATCTTTTTTGCCAATTATTGCACCAGGTATATCTCAAACCAGTGAAATCTATTTCTATTAGATTAGTATTAGCTATTGTGTCATTAAATTGTTTCATGGCTACCTTATCCGGTGGTTTACCACTTTTCTTTTCTTGAGGGCTTCTAATTATGTTAAAGTCGCCTACTATGATCCAAGGTGAATTTCTACTTGCTATATCTTTCATTTCCTCCCATAAAGCCAACCTAGAATGTTTATCATTTTTTGCATAAACTGCTGAAATTATTTGATCTGTGCTCTTATCTAATTTGAAATGTACTATTTGTTCGGTATCTTTTATTATTTCAATTTCAGCTTATTGTGCCATAAAATCCAAAGTTTACTATTTAAATTAGCATAAGCCTTATTAAATCCTAAAATTTCTCTATATTTATTTAGTTGATCTTGCAGGACCATTGGCTCTGCAATAATCATTAATGAGATTTTATGTTCTTTAATTAAAAGTCTTAATCTATTTATCGTGGGGCTATTAGCTACCCCCCTAACATTCCAATATAGGCATCTATCCATTAAAAACTAATTTAGCTTGGGCTCGAGTTGTACACTTAGATTCATAAGACATGTTAGCATATTTTTTCGTATTTCTTACTATTTTAGGAGTGTGAGTATTTTCATGTCTAATCTCATTGTATTTTACCTGTTTTCCAAGCACCATGGCCATTTGCTTTAGGGCCTCCATGGATTGGGTTCTTGAGAGATTCCCCCAATCTTCATTATAAATATATATATCATTCTTTGCTTTCACCTCAGGCTCGTCTTGAGATACATCACCCTTGTGACTTGAAGGACAACTAAAAATTACCGATTCATCTTCAGGAAAGTCCAGAAGATCCTCGTCTATCCACGCATAATCTTCAAGTTTTTCTTTCAATACAATTCTGGTTTTAGATGTTTTTTTATATTTTCTCTTGTGTTTTACCTCCTCCTATCCTTTATTTAAGCTAACATCCTTCTCTATCCCCAAGTTAGTCTCTATCGGGATTACTTTTTATTGTTATTATTCTTCTCATTCTTCTCATTCTTCTTATTGTTCTTATTCTTATTATTCTTATTATTCTTCTTATTTTTCTTATTTTTCTTATTCTTCTTATTCTTCTTATTCTTCTTATTCTTCTTATTCTTATTTTCCTTATTTTTCTTCTTTTTCTTCTTATTATTCTTATTCTTCTTATTTTTTTTATATCTTATTCTTCATTTTCTTCTTATTCGTCTTATTCTAATTATTCTTCTTATTCATTTAATTCTTCTTATTTTTTTATTCTTCTTATTCTTTTTGTTCTTTTTCTTCTTCTTGTTCTTCTTGTTCTTCTTAATTTTCTTATTATTCTTATTTTTCTAATTCTTATTATTCTATATATTCTTATTATTTTTTAATTCTTTTTTTTTCTTTCTATTCTTCTTATACTTATTATTCTTCTTTTTCTTCCTATTCTTCCTATTCTTCTTATTTTTTTTTCTCTTAATATTATTTTTAGTCCTCATTTTCTTTTTATCTTTTTATTATTCTTTATATTCTTTATATTCTTCTTATTCTTTTATTCTTCTAATTTTTCTTATTCTTTTTAATCTTATTATTATTCTTATTCATCTAAGTATTATAATTCATCTTATACTTTATATTCTTATTATTCTTCTTATTCTTCTTATTCTTCTTATTCTTCATATTAATCTTATTCTTTGTATTCTTCTTAATCTTCTTATTCTTCTTATTCTACTTATTCTTCTTATTTATTTTATTCTTCTTATTTTTTTATTCATCTTATTATTATTGTTCTTTTTGTTCTTATTGTTCTTCTTGTTCTTCTAAATTTTCTTATTATTCTTATTTTTTCTAATTCTTATTATTCTATATATTCTTATTATTTTTTAATTCTTTTTTTTTCTTTTTATTCTTCTTATACTTATTATTCTTCTTTTTCTTCCTATCCTTCCTATTCTTCTTATTCTTTTTTTTTCTTATTTTTCTTAATATTATTTTTATTCCTCATTTTCTTTTTATCATTTTATTATTCTTTATATTTATCTTATTCTTCTTATTCTTCTACTTTTTCTTATTCTTTTTAATCTTATAATTATTCTTATTTATCTAAGTATCATAATTCATCTTATACTTATTATTATTATTCTTATTCTTCTTATTATTCTTATTCTTCTTATTCTTCTTATTCTTCTTATTCTTCTTATTCTTCTTATTCTTCTTATTCTTCTTATTCTTCTTATTCTTCTTATTCTTCTTATTCTTCTTATTCTTCTTATTCTTCTTATTAATCTTATTCTTCGTATTCTTCTTAATCTACTTATTCTTCTTATTCTATTTATTCTTCTTATTCATTTTATTATGCTTATTTTTTTATTCTTCTTATTCTTATTGTTCATTTTGTTCTTCTTGTTCTTCTTTATTTTCTTATTATTCTTATTTTTCAAATTCTTATTATTCTATATATTCTTATTATTTTTTAATTCTTTTTTTTTATTTTTATTCTTCTTATACTTATTATTTTTCTTTTTCCACCTATTCTTCCTATTCTTCTTATTCTTTTTTTTCTTACTTTTTTAATATTATTTTAATTCCTCGTTTTCTTATTATCTTTTTATTATTCTTTATATTCTTTATATTCTTCTTATTCTTATAATTTTTATTATTCTTTTTAATCTTATTATTATTCTTTTTCATCTAAGTATTATAATTCATCTTATAATTTTTATTCTTATTATTCTTCTTATTCTTCTTATTCTTCTTATTCTTCTTATTCTTCGTATTCTTCTTAATCTTTTATTCTTTTTATTCTTCTTATTCTTCTTATTCTACTTATTCTTCTTATTCTTCTTATTCATTTTATTCTTCTTATTTTTTTATTCTTCTTATTCTTATTGTTATTTTTGTTCTTCTTGTTCTTCTTAATTTTCTTATTATTATTATTTTTCTAATTCTTATTATTCTATAAATTCTTATTATTTTTTAATTCTTTTTTTTTCTTTTTATTCTTTTTATACTTATTATTCTTCTTTTTCTTCCTATTCTTCCTATTCTTCTTATTATTTTTATTTTTCTTAATATTATTTTTATTCCTCATTTTCTTTTTATCTTTTTATTATTCTTTATATTCTTTTTATTCTTCTTATTCTTCTTATTCTTCTAATTTTTCTTATTCTTTTTAATCTTATTATTATTCTTATTCATCTAAGTATTATAATTCATCTTATACTTTTTATTCTTATTATTCTTCTTATTCTTCTTATTCTTCTTATCCTCCTTATTCTTCTTATTCTTCTTATTAATCTTATTCTTCGTATTATTCTTAATCTTCTTATTCTTCTTATTCTTCTTATTCTACATATTCTTCTTATTACTCTTATTCATTTTATTCTTCTTATTCTTATTGTTCATTTTGTTCTTCTTATTCTTCTTGATTTTATTATTATTCATATTTTTCTAACTTTTATTATTCTATATATTCTTATTATTTTTTTAATTCATTTTTTCTTTTTATTCTTCTTATAAATATTATTCTTCTTTTTGTTCCAATTCTTCCTATTCTTCTTATTTTTTTTTTCTTATTTTTCTTAATATTATTTTTATTCCTCATTTTCTTTTTATCTTTTTATTATTCTTTATATTCTTCTTATTCTTCTTATATTTCTAATTTTTATTATTCTTTTTAATCTTATTATTATTCTTATTCATCTAAGTATTATAATTCATCTTATACTTTTTATTCTTATTTTTCTTCTTATTCTTCTTATTTATCTTTTTTTTCTTATTCTTCTTATTCTTCTTATTCTTCTTATTAATCTTATTCTTCGTATTCTTCTTAATCTTATTCTTCTTCTTATTCTTCTTATTCTACTTATTCTCCGTATTCATTTTATTCTTCTTATTTTTTTATTTTTCTTATTCTTATTGTCTTTTTGTTCTTCTTGTTCTTCTTAATTTTCTTATTATTCTTATTTTTCTAATTCTTATTATTCTATATAATCTTATTATTTTTTAATTCTTTTTTTTCTTTTTATTCTTCTTATACTTATTATTTTTCTTTTTCTTCCTATTCTTCTTATTCTTTTTTTTCTTATTTTTCTTAATATTATTTTTATTCCTCATTTTCTTTTTATCTTTTTATTATTCTTATATTCTTTTTATTCTTCTTATTCTTATAATTCTTCTAATTTTTCTTATTCTTTTAAATCTTATTGTTATTCTTATTCATTTAAGTATTATAATTCATCTTATACTTATTATTATTATTATTCTTCTTATTCTTCTTATTCTTCTTATTCGTCTTTTTTTTAAAGGCTTTTATCTTTTATTAAAGAAAACATAACCCTCACTTGTAGGCGGAGGAAAACCTTTACAACCTCAGAAGTCTATTTGTAAGACATTACATTTACAGGGTAATTCCCTATCCCAAAATACAGAGCATTATCCTTATTTAAGTTAACTGTGGCGGAAGCCGCTCTCTTTGTGATTCTTCATAATTATGTAACAGTGAATAACATGTAGACTTTCCACACCAGTAGGTATACTCATCTCAGTAGCGGGAGGACTCATGGAAGCAAGAGATTGCTCTCTACATAGGTATATGCACTGTGTAAAATTTTAGTTCTCCCATGGCAGCAATAGACTGTGCTTATGGCAGCAACAGACAGCATCATACTTCCACAGCTTCTTCTTTATTCTCAAATCATCCTGATTTTTTGTTCAGGCAGGTTTTCTATAAAATATGCTCCTTTATTTGATATTGTCTCTTCATCTGTGTGGAGGCAGTTGTAGCAGCAGCAAACATCATCTGGAGGCAGCATATGGGGATAGTGCTGCCCATGTGGTCGGGCCTCTATCTCTCCTCTTCCCCGTGCGTCTGGCTCTTCTCTTCACATACTTTCTAAAAGGTTTCCAGCCATCTTCCTTCCTCGTTTATACACTGTCGATCCTGTAACAAAACCAAAGAGAAAAAAAAACGAACATGCCTACAAGATCTTGACACCCTATTACCCTTATCCTTGGTTAAACTTATACAACATAAGACTAAAGCTCCACAGAATTGTCGATTTCTCCTCTTTAACAATATGCAAGGAAAGTCAGAATACATATTGTCCTGCAAGGAAAGTCAAAGTACATACTTTCTAAAGAGAATATCGAATTCTGTCGAAATGCAGAATTAGCACATATTTTTAGATATGCAGAATTAGCACATACTTTCTAAATTACATACATATTATCTTGACACCCTTGCATTTTTAGCTATGCTCTATTCCGCCGAAATGCAGAATTAACACATCCTGCAATGGGATCTCCTTCATTTATACCCTATTATTCTTCTTAACATCCTGCAAGGGAAGTCAAGATACATCTTTTAAGATACTCACTATTCTGCCGAAAAGCAGAGTTAAGACATTTATAATTCTAATCTGTATGCTTCTTTTTTAAATTCAAAATTCTAAATTAAGATTTAAGTTTTATTTTATTTTTAAATATGGCTCAATCTCCACGCTTCCATTCCATTTAATTGTGAGACAGAAATTCTCTGCAATGATGAATTCCCGCTCAATCCATCAGAAAGTTGAGACTTTGTCATACCTTCATAGTCTATTTATTTGTTCTAATATAAGGAAATCCCATTTTATCTAAACATGCTATTCCCTTTAGTTTATTTGGCATGAATTTCTCGTTATATTCAATATCTCCTCTGGTGGTGCCTATTTTAGATAGACTGTCCGCTATATTATTAGCTTCTCCATATATATGTATTATTGAGGCCTTCAGTTCGTCCAAAAGACTAAGAATTACTTCTAGTTCCTCTTCATACCTCCATATCTTTAACCCTGATTTTAATGCTCTAATTTCTGATTCTAAAGCCGAGGAGGCTCTACTAGATCTGGTGAAAGCTCTCTGTACTGTCCCTATATGATCTCTTATTACCCCGCCTCCTCATGCTATTCCAGTGTCCCTGCTAAAACTCCGATCCGTATTAAGTGAGAGTTTGCCAACCGGTAGAGCATTCAAGTATATACATTTAGCCATTGCTGTTTTAAGACTTTATATGTGAGATCCCATTCTTTCTCAAGCTTATTTTCTTGTTTCATTTCCTGTATTACTATTGGTTTTATTATTGATATATTACATATCTCCTTTCTAATATCTTTTATAATTTCTGTTAAATTCATCCTTATATTTTCAAATTTACTTTTGTTTCGAGATTTCCATATGCACCAAATAATTAGATGCGGCAGTTTCTGATTAAGCCATTTTCTGGTGGGGCTTTTCGTATTTTCTTTTTCCCATTTTTTAACTTTATCTATTAATCCATCATCTATTTTATATATTCTTTTTTCCCCTTCCATCTCTCTCCATATTTCTGCTGCAATAGGCCCATTAGAAAATAAATGATCGATTATTTCAACCGCTTGTGAATAGCATTCACATCTTGATGCCATTTTTATCCCTTTCTTTTGTATATTCTTATCTACCAGTATAGCATTCATTAGAGCCTTCCATGTGAAGGAGCGAATTTTTTGCGGGATGTTTTCTTGCCATACCCATTTAAATATAGTTTGAGCTGGTTTTTTCTTTCTGACCAAATCTTTTACCGACTTGAGGGAAAAGTTTCCTTGTGGTGTTAACGTCCATTTCCAGCCACTCTTCTTTAGTATAGAGTGTGAGTCTACAATCTCTTTTTGTTTTTCCATTGACTTCAAACTGTTCGAAACTTTCTTAGAGGTCTTATTCTTATTATCTAAATATTTTACCCGCATATATTTAGCCCAAAGATTATCGCTTTCTTTAAGTCTCCACCAGGTTTTACAGTCCCAGGCAGCTGTCGAGTCCTGGAGGCTCATTAGACCTAATCCTGCTTCCTCCTTCGGATAGCAGATACTTTTCCAGTCCTTCCAGTGTAGTTTATTTCTGCCTTGTTTTTTACCCCATAAGAAGTTAGCCATTTCTGATTCGAGTTTTTTAATAAATTTTTTAGGGGGATGTATCACTGATAAAATGTGTGTTAGTGTGCTTTGTAATACGTGTGAAAGCAGCGTAATCCTCCCCCCAAATCCCAGGAGCTCTTCTTTCCATCCTGCTATTTTCTTTATTAGCTTGTCTTGAAGGTAAGTTAGATATTCTTCCTTCAACCTCCCCTCATATATCGGACAACCTAGATACATTAATGCCCCTTTAATTTCTGCAAAACCTGTAATATTTTTTATTTTATCTACTAACTTTAATTTTCCATTTTTAGCAAGAATGAATTGACATTTACTTTTATTAACCATTTGGCCTGTCACTTTTTCAAATATTTGAAGAAGATCCATAAGATTCATGAAAGACTTTATGCTAGCATTAGTAAATATTATAAGGTCATCTGCATAAGCTAAACAGCCTATTCTGGGTGTATTCCTTGGTTGTCTGAATGACATTATTTTACCTTCGGATATTTTTTTATTCAAGTTTCGTATTAATAGTTTTAAATAGATATCAAAGAGAAGGGGGGATAACGGATCCCCTTGCCTTAAACTTTTATTTGGTTTAAATTCCTCACTTATCTTACCATTTACCAGGACTCTTACCCAAGTACTTGAAATGCATCTATATATTAGATCAATGGCCAGCTCAGAGAAGCCGAACCTTCTTAGCACAAAGCAAAGGGTATCCCATTCCACTCTATCGAAGGCTTTCGATAGATCTAGTTTGACCACTAAGTTTTTTCCTCTAGATTTACCTCCTATTTCTTTCATCATTTCTGATGCAAGTTTTATATTTTCAATCATTAATCTTTTTTTAACAAAGCCCGTTTGTTCCTGAGATATTATTGACGGTAAAATTAAGCTTAGCCTATTTTGTAATATTTTTGACAATATTTTATAAATAGCATTGCATAAACTTATTGGTCTATACTCCTCACATTTCTGTGGTGATTCTTTTTTTGGAATTAATACTATAAAAGATTTTACCCATGATTTTGGGATTTCCACACCTACAAAAAAACTTGCAATTGCAGGGACTAGCTCAGTTTTAATCGTATGCCAGTTTACCTGGAAAAAATAATTATTCCAACCATTAGGTCCTGCTGCACTATTTTTATCAAGACTAAAGACAGCCTCTTTAACTTCTGGTTCTTCCGGGATCAATTCCATTAATTGGTTTTGAGCTTCCGTGATGGTCGCCCTAATCTCATGCATTAGAGAATTATCTGTCCTACATGACTGACCACATTGTTGATTTTCAAAAAAATTTTTAAAGAGAGCTCCTATTTCCTTTTCATCTTCTACCCATTTTCCTTCTTCATTTATTAGTCCTTTAATTTTTTTTTTTGAGATTTTATTTTAGACATATTATAAAAAAATTTAGTATTACGATTACCATCTTTTAACCATTTTATTTTTGCTCGTTGTTTCCAATAAATTTCTTCCATGTGTAATTTCAATCTCAGTTATCCTTTAGCGTTACTTAGTTCTATCCGAGTTTCATTATTATTAGTGGAGTCAAAATCTTGCTCCAGCTTGGCTACTTTTTCTTCTAGTTTTTTTAGCTCCTGATTTAATTTCCCAAAAACCTCTTTATTCCATGTTTTTAAACAAGCTTTTAGCCTCATAAGTTTAATTGATAGAACTTGCATCGGTTTTCCCTCTGCTGGCTCTTTCCAAGACTCACTGACAAGTCCTACGAAGCTCGCATGCTTTACCCACATATTTTGGAATTTAAAATTAGACGTAATACCCTAGTTTCTTTGAATCGTGATAAGCAAGGGGCTATGGTCAGAGCAAGTTCTATTTAGGTGTCTAAGCCCCGTAATCCCTTGTGAGGTGACCCACTCTGTGTTACACAATATCCTATCCAGTCGAGCCCAGATGACTCCTCTTTTTTTCCAATTATTGCACCAGGTATATCTCGAACCAGTGAAATCTATTTACATTAGATTAGTAATGGCTATTGTATCATTAAATTGTTTCATGGCTACCTTATCCGGTGGTTTGCCACCTTTCTTTTCTTCAGGGCTTCTAATTATGTTAAAGTCACCTCCTATAATCCAAGGTGAATTTCTACTTGCTATATCTTTCATTTCTTCCCATAATGCCAACCTAGATTGTTTATCATTTTTTGCGTAAACTGCTGAGATTATTTGATTTGTGCTCTTATCTAATTTGAAATGTACTATTTGTTCGGTATCTTTTATTATTTCAATTTTCAATTTACTGTGCCATAAAATCCAAAGTTTACAATTTAGGTTAGCATAAGCCTTATTAAATCCTAAAATTTCTCTATATTTATTTAGTTGATCTTGCCGGACCATTGGTACTGCAATAATCATTAATGAGATTTTATGTTCTTTAATTAAAAGTCTTAATCTATTTATCGTGGGACTATTAGCTACCCCCCTAACATTCCAATATAGACATCTATCCATTAAAAACTAATTTAGCTTGGGCTCGAGTTGTACACTTAGATTCATAAGACATGTTAGCATATTTTTTCGTATTTCTTACTGTTTTAGGAGTGTGAGGAATTTCATGCCTAATCTCATTATATTTTACCTGTTTTCCGAGCACCATGGCCATTTGCTTTAGGGCCTCCATGGATTGGGTTCTTGAAAGATTCCCCCAATCTTCATTATAAATATATATATCTTCCTTTGCTTTCACCTCAGGCTCGTCTTGAGATACATCACCCTTGTGACTTGAGGGGCAACTAAAAATTACCGGTTCATCTTCAGGAAAATCCAGAAGATCCTCATCTATCCACGCATAATCATCAAGTTTTTCTTTCAATACAATTCTGGTTTTAGATGTTTTTTTATATTTTCTCATGTGTTTTACCTCCTCCCATCCTTTATTTGAGCTAACATCATTCTCTATCCCCAAGTTAGTCTCTATCGGGGTTCCTTCTTCTTGAGTAATATTTGTATTATCTGGTGGGATGCTTGATATTATTCCACTGTCCAGATCTCCCTTCGGCTGGATATTTTGTTTGAGAAGTGAAGCCTCATCTTTCCTTACCCATTGCATCACCTTCGTACCTCCTCCTTCATGCTGCTGCCCATTGTTATGCTCTTCTTTCCCCACCTTGCACGATAAATTTTCATGCCCGAGCCTCTTACATTTTATGCAGTAAGGAGGAAGGCTTTCGGGGATGACAGTTTGCCAAAACCCCTTGGCCTATTCCCCTTCACCACTACCTATCCATATTTTGTCGGGCGGTTTAGTTAAGAGGTTTAGCTCGACACATACACATGCTTTATTCGGCCTTGACATGCTTACTGTAGCTTCATGTCATAACATGGGCTTACCCAAACACGACGAAATTGCATAGAGAGATGTTTCGGAGAAAAGATGAAGTGACAGAAAAGGCAATGTAAACCATACCGGGGCTATAGGCGCCTCTTCAAGAGGAGTAAAATCCTTTGTCCACTTCAGTATACGCATGGGGAAGCCGTCAACTTGCCATAATCCACGTTGCCATAGGCGATATTGATCTTCCAGTAGAGAGCATTGCAGCACGACATGTTTGCCATCGAAATCAGCAAATTTCACCTTCCCTTTGGGCTTTAAATTGTCGATGAATTTCTGAACTCCAATCGCACGAGGCCTGCCGTGAGAGAACTTACCAACGAGCATGTATTCGAAAGGTTCTAGGAGCCTTTGAGATTCTTCAGCAGAAAAGATGATAGCTGGGAGCCCATTTTTGTTCCCTTGAGTTCGTGAAATCGGTGTGGTTCCCTTCACCATCGAGGCAAAAGACTTATTATTTAATAATAAGTCAGATTTTTCCATTCTCACCATGAGTTGAGCTTGGTTTGAGCAGCAATGGAGTGTTCTTCTCTCTTCGTTCCTCAATCTAGCACTTACACATAAAACACTATGCAAATATTGTATCGAACAGTAATTGACGAAGCAATTTGCACAATAATTCACTCAACTATTCGCATAACAGTTTATTCCAGATAGTCGCGAGAGAAAAGCCAAAGAAAAACGCAGGAGAAAATCACGAGAGGATTTTCGTGAGAGAACCAAGGAGCACTTCCGTCTTCTAATTTAGCTTATTATTTCTTACAAATGTTGTTGTTTATGTTCAACCATATTGCTTCATTCCCATAATAGTTTTCCTTTTAGTAAATATTAGAAATTTCGCGAGAGAACTAAGGAGCACTTCGTTGCGCAAAACTAGCAGTTACACATAATAACACTATGCAAATATAACATCAAACAGCAATTCATGAAGCAATTTGCACGATAGTTCACTCAACAATTCACATAACAGTTTATTCAAGATAATCGCGAGATAAAACGTTAGAGAGAAAATCACGAGAGAACCTATATCGAACAGCATTTCACGAAGCAATTTGCACAATAATTCATTCAACAAATTCACATAATAGTTTATTCAAGATAAATCGCGAGAGAGAAAATCTAGAGAAAACCGCAGGAAAATTTTCGCAGAGAGAATTTTTCTATCAAAATCACTAGTTCTTTTATTCTTCTTATTCTTCCTATTCTTCTTATTAATCTTATTCTTCGTATTCTTTTTAATCTTCTTATTCTTCTTTTTCTTCTTATTCTACTTATTCTTCTTATTTTTTTCT
>JAREIK010002706.1:25930-51842 GCA_029783825.1 Sapria himalayana
TTTCTTCTTATTCTTTTTTTCTCCTTATTATTCTTATTTTTCTTATACTCTTATTCTTCTTATTCTTTATTTTATTCATATTCTTCTTATTCTTTATTTTATTCATATTATTCTTATTCTTTATTTTATTCATATTCTTCTTATTCTTCTTATTCTTTATATTCTTCATATTCTTCTAATTCTTCTAATTCTTCTAATTCTTCTAACTCTTCTAATTCTTCTAATTATTCTAATTCTTCTTATCCTTCCTCTTATGCTTATTCTTCGATTTCTTCATATTCTTCATATATTATATTCTAACAGTTTTTTTCTATTCTTCTTATTCTTTTTATTCTTTTATTCTACTAATCTAATTATCTAATTACTCTAATTATTCTAATTCTTTTATTCTACATATTCTTTTATTCTTATTATTCTGCTTTTTCTTCTTATTTTTTTATCCTTCTTATCTTCTTATTCTCTTATTCTTCTTATTCTTCTTATTCTTCTTATTATTCTTATTCTTATTATTCTTATTATTCTTATTATTCTTATTATTTTTCTTATTCTTCGTTTTCTTCTTATTCTTATTTTTCATCTTTATCTTTTTATTCTTATTATTCTTTTTATTTTTCTTATTCATCTTATTTTTCTTATTGTTATTTTCTTTTCTTATTATTCTTATTCATATTATTCTTTTTAGTCTTATTATTATTATATTTCTTCTAATTTGTCTAATATTTTTTATTCTTCTTATTTTTTTATTCTTCTATACTTCTTATTCATCTTATTCTTTTTTAATCATTTTATTCTTCTTATTCTTTTTATTCTTCTTATTGTTTTTATTCTTCTCATTCATATTATTCTTCTTATTCTTCTGATTCATCTTATTTTTATTATTCTTCTTATTATTCTTATTCTTATCATTATTCTTATTTTTTTATTCTTCTTTATCTTATTCTTCTTCTTATTCTTCTAAAACTTCTAATTATTCTTATTCTATTAATTCTATATATTATTCTTTTTCTTATTATTCTTATTATTCTTATTATTCTTAATATTATTTTTATTCTTCTTATTATACTTATTCTTTGATTTCTTCTAAGTCTTCTAATTCTTTTTATTCTTCTTATTCTTTTTATTCTTTTTATTCTTCTTAATATTATTAATCTTATTATTCTTATTTTTCTTATTATTCTTCTTATTCATCTTATTCTTATTATTCTTATTATTCTTCTTAATCTTCTTATTATAATTCTTCTTCTTTTTATTCTTATTCTTCTTATTTTCTTATTCTTCTTATTCTTCTTATTCTTCATATTCTTCTTATTCATTGTATTTTTCTTAATCTTTTTACTCTTTATTTTTTTCTTATTCTTCTCATTCTTCTTTTTTTCTAATTGTTCTTATTTTTCTTATTCTTGTTATTCTTCTAATTTATGTTATTCTTCTTATTCATCTTATATTCTTATTCTTATTATTATTTTTATTCTTCATATTCTTCTTAATCTTTTTATTCTTATTATTTTTTTTATTCTTATTATTCTTCTTATTCTTTTTATTCTCTGTATTCTACTTATTCTTCTTATTCTACTTATTCATCTTATTCTTCTTTTTCTTCATATTCTTCTTTTTCTTCTTATTCTTCTTATTCTTCTTTTGATCTTATTCATCTTATTCTTCTTATTCTTCTTATTTTTCTTATTCTTCTTATTCTTCTTATTCTTTTTATTCTTCTTATTCTTCTTATTCTTATTATTTTATGTATTCTTATTTTTTTTAATTCTTCTTATTCTTTTAATTTTTTTTATTCTTCTTATTCTTCTTATTCGTATTATTCTTCTTATTCTTCTTATTTTTATTAATCTTATAAATATTCTTTTTCTACATATTCTTCTTATCATTCTTATTCTTCTTATTCTTCTTATCATTCTTTTTCTTCTTATTCTTCTTATTCTTCATATTCTTCTTATTCTTCATATTCTTCTTATTCTTTTTATTCTTCTTATTCTTTTTATTCTTCTTATCTTCTTCTACTTATTCTGGTTAATCTTCTAATTCTTTTATTCTTATTAATTTTCTTAATCTTTTTATTCTACTTTTTATTCTTTTTTTTATTTTCTTTATTTCTTTTTTTTCTTATTCTTCTTATTTTTCTAATTCTTCTTTTTCTTCATATTTTTCTTATTTTTCTTTTTATTCTTTTTCTCTTATTCTTATTATTCTTATTATTTTTATTATTTTTATTATTCTACTTATTCTTCATTTTCTTCTTTTTCTTCTTTTTTTCTTTTTTTTCTTTTTTTTCTTTTTTTTCTTTTTTTCTTTTTTTCTTTTTTTTCTTCTTCTTCTTCTTCTTCTTCTTCTTCTTTTCTTCTTTTTCTTCTTTTTCTTCTTTTTCTTCTTATTTTTCTTTTTCTTCTTTTTTTTGGGAACTTTGTTTTATTAATAAAAAATCCCCCTCTTTTTCGTAGAGGAATACCATTTTTACAATCTACAACTACCTTTTCCCATTTTACACCCTTGAATAAAATAAATGAATTAATACACATTATGCTTCAAGTGAATCTTTTTTTCATATCTCTAAGTGCACCACTTCACTTTGATTTTGTACATTAGACTACTTTACTTGAAGTATATCTTAGCCTATTTATCTTTTATTCCTCTCTCCCTATGCTTTTTTGTGGGCCTTTTTCCATCTACACCCACCTTGACATCCTGCCTTTAATTAAAAATTTGGCAACCTTTTTCTTTTTTATTCATATTTCCTATCCTCTTCTACCTTATGTTATTTATGCATTTGACCTTGCAAAACCAGCACACAAGTCTAAGGACATAGAAATGATTGATATCATTATATTTCGTTTTGACCAACAACATATCCTTCTTTACTATCCCTTGCAGGCTATTTTAATGCTTGAAAGCTTATCTACCTTATATCCCTACACTTCAAGCAGCCATAACAGAATATATGTTGACTCTAAAGCAGCTCTTGTCCCCTTTTACACCCTTGAAAATGAAATAAGCAAAGCATGCATTTGACAACCATAACTGATCTTCTTGTCATAGCTATATTTATCTTCCTGAATTTAATAAAATTTGACAGCCACTTTGCTATTCTATTCATTTTGGCCTAACCTCTTTTGCCTCATGTATGCATTTGACTGTATCCCCTGCACCACAAGCCCATAAAGCCAAAAACTTAGAAAACAGGTATATATATATATATATTTAAATTGCCTCTTGACCGATAGTATTACTGTATTTTGTCAGCCTCAATCTCTACCTTATATTCCTTTGCAGTCCCTACACTTTAAGCATACAAGATACAAGTATGGTTTCATACACTATTTAATATAGAAGGAAAACTACACAATAAGAATTTCACATAGTTTTAACTTATTTAAAATCCAAATATCTACTTAGGTAGTGACATTAAGTCACTACGCATTTTTACAATCCTGCTATAGGCCATATCCAATTCATTTCATCTTAAGCTATACCTGTAATCCTGAAAACCAAAGCAGAGCAAAATATTTTTATAATTTCTCCACAGGACCGGGAGACTAAAAATTTATATTCTAGCTACTACTTTTGAATTCTAATATACTAGTATTCTAATTTATTTAATATGATTATGCCTTAATATTTCTCCGGTATATCAGCCTCCTCAAACTCTTGTAACCTCTTCATCAAGCTTTCTTTAGCTAAGTTGTCTGCTAAAATATTAGCTTCCATATATATATGCATAACTTCTACTTTTATGTCAGTTAAAAGACTCTTGATTGACTCTATCTGTTCATCATAGTACTACATTTCTATCTTGTTCATGACCAGATTCATCAGTACACTAGAATCCTCCTGTACTAGTATGTTAATATAAGAGTTTTCTTAGTATATTTTAAGGTCTTTATGTAAGGCTAAAATTTCTGCATTCAAGGGTGAAGATGCTTTTTCTTTCATTGTAAAAGCTTTTAGAACTTTACCCTGCTCATTTCTTATTACACCTCTTCCCCCTGCCTCTTCCATATCCCTGTTAAAACTACCATTTGTGTTTAAAGCAAGCCTTCCCCTGGAGGTTTTTTCCAACATACAGTTCTAACCTCAGGGATTTTTTCCTTAATTGCATGTAATCCCCATATCCTTCTTTTCTCATCTTCCATTTCTATGTTTCTATGTTTTAATGAGAATCCTGCTGATATCCATAAACATTCTTTTTTAATTTTTTCTATTATATGATTAGAATTCATTTTAATTATCTCGAACCTACTTCTATTCCTGGCTTTCCACAAATTCTAGACTATAATGTGCGGGATAATCCCTTAGCAAGTTACATACTTTATTCTTTGTGTAGCTTATCCTCCATCTCATTAATCTTTCCTGATGTCTTTTAACTTTTTGCTTACTTGTGCATCTCCCCCTAGATAATCCCAAACTTCCACCACTATTTCTCCTGTGGAAAATACATGATTTGTGCTTTCTATGCTAGTGTAACAACATTCACATATGGAAGCAAATTTAACCCCTTTCAACTGAATATTCAAGTCCACCAGAATAGCATTCGATAAGAGCTTCCACATAAATACATTAATTTATTGTGGGATCTCTTTCATCCAGGCTCCCTTAAAAACTTCTTGACTAAATATTTCTTTTCTTACTAATATTTTTGCGCTTTTAAGTGTGAACCTCCTCCTTGGATTTAGAGTCCATCTCAATTCATTATTGATTAGGCGTGCATTACTTTCAACTCTTTTTGTTTAAGCATCATGTTCCAACTTCTAGATGCTTTTTTAGCATTCTTACATGCTCTATTTACTAACCCATATCTAGCTTTCATATATCTCACCCACAAGCTATCATTTTGCTTGAGCCTCCACCAGTTCTTACATGCACAGGCTTTGACAATATCATTTTATTTTTTCAAACCTAGACTCACTTCCTCCTTCAAACAACAAATATCTTCCCACTTTTTTCTAATGTAGCTTATTTTTTCCTGATTTTTAGCCCCATAAGAAGTTAGCTATTTCTTTTTCTAAGCTGTTCTAGATCTTCTTTGGTAGTTGTAAAGACATTAAGATATGTGCAATAGTTCCTTGAAAAACATGTTTGATTAATGTGATTCGACCGGCCATACTTAACATATTCTCCTTCCATCTCGCTATTTTACCTCTTAATTTATTCATTAAAAATGTTAGATATTCTTCTTTCTGCCTGCCCTCGTATATAGGACATCCAAAATACATTAACACCCCTTTAATCTGCTCAAAGCTTGTAATTCTTTTTGCTCTTTGAATTGTCCTTTTAGGTGTTTTCCATGAAACAACAAATTGGCATTTATTTTAATTATGTTGTCTCATTTCTTCCTCTACTATTTCAAATAGCTTCATCATATTCTTTAGTGATGTGCTCCTATCATTTGTAAAAACAATTAAATCGGCAACATAAGCTAGGCAGCTTACATTCGGAGTGTGACTAGGTTGTTTAAAGCTAATAATATTAAATAATAATAGGGATAAAGGATCCCCCTGTCAAAGTTCTCTAACTGGCTTAAATTCTTCACTTGCCTCCCCATTAATTAAAATTTTAACCCATGCACTAGAGATGCATCTACACATTAGATCTATTCAGAATTCCGAGAATCTCATTTTCTTCATTGTGTAGCATAAAATATCCAATTCAACCCTATCAAATGCTTTACACAAATCTAACTTCATAATAACATTATGGCCCTTAACTTTAGCTCCTATTTCCTTCATCAATTCTACATTTAAATTAATGTTTTCCATCATTTGTCTATTTTTAACAAATCCTACTTGTTCTACCAAAATGAGGGAGGGAAGTACTTTATTTAGTCTATTCTGTAGGACTTTTGTCAACATTTTATACACCGAATTACATAGACTTATGAGTCTATAAACCTCACTTTTTTGTGGATTATCCTTCTTGGGTATCAATACGATATATGAGCTGATTTATGATTTTGTGATTTTTGCTATTACAAAAACCCATGCAATTATGGATGTCTGCTCTTTATTTATTATATTTCAGGATCGTTGATAAAACCCATTATTCCATTCGTCTGGACCCGTTGCACTATCTTTATTTCCACTAAACATTGTAGCTTTTAATAGGAGTCGTCCCTTTGTTCTTCATTATCTATTTTGTTCTTCATTTACTCTTTTGTCTAGTTGTCGAATTAAGGAGTCGTCTCTTTGTTGGCTGTAACCACATAGATGTCTTTTAAAGTAATCTTCCAAAACTTTTTTAACTCTCCCGCCTCATCTATCCACTTGCCAATATTATTTTTGATACCTTTTATTTCTTATATTTGATTTTTTAATTTTGTGATTGTGTTAAAAAACTTAGTATTCTACCTCCTTTCTTGAGTCACTTTACTTTGGCCCTAGTTTCCAAAAATTTTCTTCTATGTGCTGCAATAATTTTAATTCCACATTTACTTTATTTAAATTAATTCTAGAAGATTCACCCTGATTATTCTCATGCTCTAATTCTAATATGCTGACTTTAGATTCAGCATCTTGGATGTTCTTATTTATATTTCCAAATCTCTCTCTATTCCACCAACTAAGTTCTATTTTTAACCTACGTAATTTTATAGCTAGTACCTGCATGGGATTCTCATTTGTTGGCTCTTGCTATGATTTTTTTTACTATTCCATCAAACTATTTATGCAAACCCCACATGTTTTGATATTAAAACATTTATTTTTTCTCTCTCTAAATTTAAATCTTAGAAGAAGGGGGTTGTGATCTGAACATGTTATGCTCAAATGTTTCACACTCACCCCTCCACAGTAGTCCACCCATTTGATGTTATACAGAACATGGTCAAGTCTAGACAAGATCATTCCCCTATTTCTCCGGTTATTACACCATGTGAAGTTAGGACCCAAATACTCAGCCTCCATGAGGTTCGTATTATTGATTACCTCATTAAATTGAGCAATAGCTGACAAGTCAAGCAACTTTCCTACTTTTTTTTCCTTTGCGTTTCTAACTACTTTAAAGTTCCCTTCTATGATCCATGGAGTATTTCTATCAGCTATCTTTTTAATTTAACACCAGAGATCTTTCTTTTTTTTCTTTCGAGTTACTGGCATATACCACTAATATAATTGGATCCATATTTTTCTTTAGCTTAAAATTAATGATCTGATCTGCCTCTGAAATAATTTCTATATCGATTTTATTTTTCCATAACAACCATATCTTGCCATTATTATTAGAGAATGCATTTTTTAGACATAATTTCTTTTTATATGTTTCTAGAGAAATTTAAATAACCATAGGTTCTGCTATTATCATAATTCTAATATTATGGATTTTAATTACTTTTTTAATTGTATTTATCAACAGAGTATTTCCAACTCCTCTTATGTTCCAATAAAAACTTAGTACATTGTTAGGTCTAGCCCGTGCTCTCGTTATGCATCTTGTTTCAAAATAGATATTTAAATATTTTTTCCTATTTCTTGAACTTTTGTTTACACTTGATTTAGGCTGGTCATTTTTACTTACTAATTTTAATTTACTTATTTGAAAACCCATCAAATTTAATTTTTCTATTGCATTGTCTCTACAATTCGGTAACCCCTCCCACTCTTTTTGAGTGATCTTTTTTGAATCATCACGTGTTAATGCAAAGTCTAATCTTTGCATTTCTTTATGCATGGCCATAATGGGCCAAATTTTAGCCTCGGTTCCTTCCTCTGATAGGAGCTCATCTTCCACCCCATTAAAATTTATTATTTCTTTTTCTAAATCTATTTTTGTTGCTGTTTTTTTTGCCTCTCTCTTCCACAAACCCTTCCTCTTTTGCCCTTTCCATCTCCTTAGCCCCTTAATCTAACCACTTTTTTATTTCTAGTATTTTTTTTCCTGCCTTCATCTCTATCCCCCTCTTCCTCCCCTCCCCCCAACTCTTCTGCCCTATTGCCTTCCTCTCCCCCCTACTGCCTAAACCCTTTTTCTGCTCCTCCTCTACTCTCACCTCTTCGTCCCTATCTACCCTATTATCACCCTGCCTTCTTATTACCCATATTTTTCTCTTCTTTCTCAATTCTGCTATGCCTAGCCCTCTCCTCCCTCCCTTTACAATACATTCCGAAACTAAATGGCCCAAATCTTTATAGTTTAAACAATATTGAGGTGAATATTCTACAATTATATCTTGTGAATACCCACTTGAACGCCCATTACCAACCTGCACTCTATTCGGAATAGAAGTAGTAACATCCACCTCTACACACACCCTTGTCATGCTTATCCTTGTCATATAGGCCGTAGCTTCATCCATTATCCAAGGCTTACCCACACACCGAGCAATATGATATAAGGAGTGCTTACAGAATAGATGAAATGGGAGATGAGGGAGAGAAAACCAAACCAGGGCTTGCACGGATTCCTCCTTTGGATTGAATTCAGGCGTCCATTTGAACAGCCTCATTGGATAGCCTGAGATAATCCACTGCCTGTGTAGCCATAAACGAAGGAAGTCTTCTTCCTCATTGAGTTGAATCATTATATGTTTTACATCATACCACGCAATCCTTAGCGAGTCCCGAAATTCAAAGATTTGAAATATGCATATATATCTTTGAATTTGGGGCTCCTGTGAGAAATGTTGCCGAGAAGTATAAGCTTAAATGGGGTAGTAAGCTTCTCGATATCCTCCATAAAGAAGCATACTGCTGGCACCTCTCTTTCATACAAAAAACTAGGTTTATAATACCATATTCATTAATAACCGAGAAGAATGATTTTTTGTTAAATATCTTAGAGAGATTTTCCATAACTCAAGCTTGAGAGCTTCAACAATGGAGTTTCTCTCTCTGCGAAACCAACTTTCTCTAGAATTGAGAGAGAAGCTTCTTCTCGTTCTTCTTTTTTTTCTTCTTTTTCTTCTTATTTTTCTGATTCTTCTTATTCTTCTTATACTTCTTATTCTTCTTTATACTTCTTTATTCTTCTGATTCTTCTTATACTTCTTATTCTTCTTTATACTTCTTTATTCTTTTTATTCTTTTTATTCTTTTTATTCTTCTTATTCTTCTTATTCTTCTTATTCTTCTTATTCTTCTTATTCTTCTTATTCTTAATATTCTTCTTATTCCTCCTTTTCTTTTTATCTTTCTTATTATTTTTCATATCTTTTTATTCTTCTTATTCTTTTTAATATAATTTTTATTTTTATTCTTCTAAGTCTTATAATTCATCATATCCTTCTTATTTTTATTATTCTTCTTTTTCTTCTTATTATTCTTATTTTTCTTAATTTTCTTATTATTCTTAGTCTTCTTATTATTCTTATTATTTTTTTATTCTTATTATTCTTATTATTCTTATTATTCTTATTCTTCTTATTCTTCTTATTCTTCTTATTATTATTATTATTATTATTATTATTCTTATTATTATTATTCTTATTCTTATTATTATTATTCTTTTTATTCTTCTTTTTTTTAATCTTCTTATTCTAAATATTCTTCTTGTTCTTAATATGATTTTTATTCCTCCTATTCTATTTATTCTTTTTATCTTTCTTTTTATTCATATTCTTATTATTCTTTATATTCTTCTTATTCTTCTTTATCATTCTATTCTTATCAATATTATTATTATTCTTATTCTTCTAAGTTTTATAATTCTTCTTATTTTTCTTATTCTTATTATTCTTCTTATTCTTCATATTATTCTTACTCTTATTATTCTTCTTAATCTTCTTTATCTTCTTATTATTCATATTCTTCTTATTCTTAATATTATTATTCTTATTATCATTCTTACTATTCTTATTATTCTTATCCTTTTTAGTCTTATTTTTCTTCTTAGTCTTCTAATTTTTTTTATTTTTCTTATTCATATATTTCTTCTTTATTTTGGAAAGTTTGTTTTATTAATAAAAAAGTCCTCACTTTTTGTGAAAAAATACCATTTTTACATACTAGAGCTACACTTAACCCCTTTAAAATAAAATGAAACAATGCACATTATGCTTGGCGTGTATCTTATTATTCTAACTCTTAATGAACCCCTCCACTTTTATTTTATGCTTAATCTGCTTTACTTGGAGTGTATCTTATCCTATTTAACTTTTATTTCTCTAACCCTTATGCTTTTATGCCTCCCTCCTTTCTCAGCTACTACCACTTATTTACTATCATCCTGTCTTTAGTTAAAAAATTTGGTAGCCTCTTTGATATTTTATACAGTTTCATCCTATCCTCCTCTACCTTATGTTGTAATGCATTTGACCACTACATCCCCTGCACTTCAAGCATACAAAGCTAAGAACATAGTAATAATATATATCAATATATATATTGCCTCCTGACCAACAACACAGCCCTTCTTCACTACCCCTTGCAGACTGTTTGCTATAGCAGGCACTACTACTAGATAAACTTTTGGCAGCCTCTTTGCTCTCTGCCTTGTGTTGTAATGACCACTGCAGTCCCTGCACTTCAAGTAAAATATACATTGCTTCAAATTGTTTTAATTTATTTAAAACCCATTATCTACTTAGGTAGTGATAGTCTCTGCCCATATTTTGTGGTCATTCCTTATGGCATTTTCTATATACTTCCATCTTAACCCATACCTGTATATCTGAAAAGCCAAAACAGAGAAAGTTATATTTTTATGATTTCCCCACAGAACCGGGGATATCAAGAATTTCATTCCAGCTAATGTTTTTGAATTCTAATATACAAGTATTCTAATCTGTCTAATGAAATTATGCCTTTATATTTCTACGGTAAATTAGCCCCCTCAAACTCTTGTAGCCCCCTTCCTCATGCATTCCTTTGCTAGGTTATCTGCAAAAGCATTTGCTTCCCTATATATATATATATATATATATGCATTACTTCACTATTTAGGTTGGTTAAAAGACTCTTGATTGACTCTATTTTCTCATCGTACTGCCACATCTCTATATTATTTGTAGCCAGATTCACTAGTAGACTAAAATCCACCTGTGCTCATATATTTATATAAGATTATTCATTGCATATTTTAAGGCCTTTAAGTAAGGCTAAAATTTCTGCATGCAAGGCTGAAGATGCTTTTTCCTTCATTGTAAATACTTTTAGTACGTTACCTTGCTCATTTCTTATCACACCTCCTACCCCCTGCCACTCCCATATCCCTATTAAAGCTACCGTCTGTGTTTAGGGCAAACATTCCCCATGGAGGTTTATTCCAATATACAGTTCTTACCTCAAAAATTTTTTCCCTAGTTGCATGTAAGCCCCATATCTTTCTTTTTTAATCTTCCATTTCATTGCTTCTAAGTTTTAAGGGGACCCCTATTGATATCCATGAACATTCTTTTTTAATATCTTCTATTATATGATTAGCATTTATTTTAATATTCTCGAACCTACTTCTATTCCTGGGTTTCCACTAATTCCAGACTGTGATATGCGGAATGTAATCCCTTAGCCAGTTACGTACTTTATTTTTTGTGTCTTATCCCCCATCTCATTAATCTATCCTTGATATCTACTGACTTATTGCTTATTTGCACATCTCTTCCTAGATATTCTCAGACTTCCACAGCTATTTTACCTGTTGAAAACAAATGATTTGTGCTTTCTATGCTAGTCTAATAGTATTCACACCTAGAAGCTAATTTAACCTCTTTCATTTGAATATTAGAGTCCACCGGAATGGCATTCGATAAAAGCTTCCACATAAATACATTAATTTTTTGTGGGATCTCTTTCACCCATGCTCCATTAAAAACTTCTTGGCTAATTTTTTCTTTTCTTACTAATATTTTTGCACTTTTAAGTGTAAACATTTCCTGTGGATTTATAGTCCACTTGCATTTATATATTAATTAGACGTGCATTACTTTCAACTAAATGTTTTTGTTTAAGCATCACATTCCAAATTTTAGATGCTTTTTTAGCATTCTTGAATGCTTTATATCCTAAACCATATCTATCTTCATATATCTCACCCACAGGTTATCATTCTACTTGAGCCTCCACCAGTTCTTACATGCCCAAGCTTTGGTCATATCACTTAATTTGTTCAAACCTAGACCCACTTCCTTCTTAAAACAACATGTCTTCCTATTTTTTCCAATGTAGCTTGTTTTTTCCTGATTTTTCAGCCCATAAAAAGTTAGTCATCTCCTTTTCTAAGCTACTCGAAACCTTCTTCGAAGGCTGTAAGGACATTAAGATATGTGCATTAGTTCCTTGTAAAACATGTTTGATTAATGTGATTCGTCCTGTCATACTTAACATGCTCTCTTTCCATCCCACTATTTTACCTCTTAGCTTAATCATTAATAAGGTTAGATATTCTTTTATTAGCCTTCCCTCATAGATAGGGCATCCCAAATACATTAACACCCTTTTATTCTGTTCAAAGCCTGTAATTCTTTTAACTCTTTGGACTGTCCTTTCAGGTGCTTTTTTCGAAATCACAAATTGACAATTGTTTTTATTGAGCTGTTGTCTCATTTCTTCTTCTACTATATCAAATAGATTCATCATGTTCTTCACTGATGTGCTCCCAGCATTTGTGAAAATAATTAAATCAGCTGCATATGCTAAGCAGCTTATATTTGTAGTTTGTCTAGGTTATTTAAAGCTAATAATCTTACCCTCATTCATTTTTCCTTTTAAAGTTGTTATTAGCAATTCTATATATATATATATATATTAAATAATACTATGGATAAAGGGTCCCCATGTCTAAGTCCTCTAACTAGCTATAATTCTCAGGCTGCTTCCCTATTAATTAAAAATTTAACCCATGCACTAGAGATGCATCTACACATTAGATGTATCCAGAATTCCAAGAAACCCATTTTCCTCATTGTATAGCATAAAATATCCCATTCAACTCTATCAAATGCTTTAGACAAATCTAATTTCATAATCACATTATAACCCCTAACTTTAGCCCCTATTTCCTTCATTAATTCTGTAGTTAAAATAATGTTCTCCATCATTAATCTATTTTTAACAAATCCTACTTGTTCTGTCAATATGTTGGAGGGAATTACCCTATATCAGTCTATTCTGAAAACATTTTCCAGAATTTTATACACCAAATTACATAGACTTATAGGTCTATAATTCTCACTTTTTTGTGGGTTATCCTTCTTGGGTATCAATATGATAAATGAGCTGACCCACGCTTTTGTGATTTCTGCTCCTGCATAAACACAGGTGATTGTGGCCGTCATGTCATTTTATATTATATTCTAGGCTTATGATAAAACTCATTATTCCATCCATCTAGACCCGCTGTGCTATCTTTATTTCCACTAAAGACTACAGCATTTATCTCTTCTTCATCAGGGCACTTTTCCAATAGTTTGTTTTATTCTTTTGTTACTCTTTTTTCTATTTGTCGAATTAAGGAGTCATTCCTTTATTGACTGTAACAACAAAGATGGCTTTTAAAGTAGTCTTCCAAGATTTTTCTAATCTCTCCCTCCTCATCTATCCACTTGCCAGTATCATTTTTGATGCCTTTTATTTCTTGTCTTTGGTTTTTAAATTTTGCAATTGTATTAAAATACTTAGTATTTCTATACCATTCCTTTAGCCACTTTACTTTGGCCATTTGCTTCCAAAAAATTTCCAACATATGTAGCTTTAATTTTAATTCTACCTTTGCTTATTTAAATTAACTCTAGAGAGTTCATCCTGATTATTCTCGTGCTCTATTTCTAATATGCTAACTTTTGATTCTGCATCCTGGATATTCTTGTTTATATTTCCAAATCTCTCTATATTTCACCTACTAAGTTCTAGTTTTAATCTGCTTAATTTTATAGCTAGGACCTGCATGTGATTCCCATTTGTTGGCGCTTGCCATTAGTCTCTTACTATTTCGTCAAAATCTTTATGCAAACCCCAGATGTTTTGATATTTAAAAATTTTATTATTTTTTTCTCTAACTTTAAATTTTAGAAGATGGGGGCTATGATCTTAGTATGTTCTGCTTAAGTGTTTCACACTCATCCCTCCACAACAATCCACCCATTTGATGTTATAGAGAATGTGGTCAAGTCTAGACCAGATTGTTCCTCTATTTTTCCGGTTATTACACCATGTGAAGTTAAGACCCAAATACTTAGCCTCCATAAGGTTCGTATTATTAATTGTCTCATTAAATTGGGCTATAGCTAACGGATCAGGCAGCTTTCCTCCTTATTTTTCTTTAACATTTCTAATCACATTAAAATTCCCTCCTATGATCCATGGAGTATTTCTATCTACTATCTCTTTCATTTCACCGCAGAGATCTTTTCTTTTTTCTTTCAAGTTGATGGCATATACCACTGATATAATTGGAACTGAGTTTTTCCTTAGCTTAAAATTAATGATCTATTCCACCTCTGAAATAATTTCTATATCAATTTTATTTTTCCATAACAACCATATCTTGCCATTAATATTTAAAAATGCATTTTCTAGTACTAATTTTTTTTATACATTTCTAGTGAATCCGTACTAACCATAGGTTCAGCTATTATTACAATTCTAATATTATGAATTTTAATTAGTTTTTTAATTCTATTTATCGACAGAGTTTTTCCTATTCCTCTTATGTTCTAATATAGATTATTATACATTATTAGGTCTAGCTTGCGCTCAAGTTATGCATCTTGATTCATAGTACATGTTTATATATTTTTTCCTATTTCTTGAACATTGACTTACACTTGATTTATGCTGGTCAGTTTTACTTACTAAATTCAATTTGCTTATTTGAAAACTCAGCAATTTTAATTTTTCTATTGCACTATCTCTGTTTTTCGGGATCCCCTCTCACTCTTTTTGAATAATCATATTTGAATCATCTTGTGCCAATAAAAAATCTAAACTTTGCATTTTTTTGTGCATAGCCGTGATTAGCCAACTTTTAGCCTGAGTTCCTTCCTCCGATAAGAGGTCATATTTCTCCCCATTGAAGTTTGTTATTTCATTTTTCTAAATCTTACCAAAGCTGTTTTTGTTAAATCTCTCTTCTCCAAACCTTTCCTCCATGCCCTCTCCATCACATTAACCCCTTCAACTAGCCATTTTTATTTTTCTAATATTTTCTTCCTACCCTCCACTTTATCCCCATCTTCCTCCCATCCTCCCAACTCTTCAATTACTGCCCTACTACCTTCCTCTCCTCCCCTACTGCTTCTTTCCTTGAAGCCCTCTTTCTGCCCCTCCTCTACTCTAACCCATTTTTCCCTATCCCCCTGCCTCCTTTTTACTGATATTTTCCCCCTCACCCTCATTTTTTTTTCTAAACCCCTTCCCCTTACCTTAACAATGCGTTCCAAATCCAAATGACCCAATTTTTTATAGTTAAAACATTATTTAGATGTATTTTTCACAATTATATCTTGCCAATATCCACTTTACTGCCCATTACCTACCCACACTCTATTTGGAATAGAAGTGGAAACATCAACCTCTACACACACCCTTTCCATGCTTTGCCTTGTCATATAGGCTGTAGCTTCATCAATTAGCCAAGGCTTACCCACACACCGAGCAATATGATATAAGAGTGTTTATAGAATAGATGAAATGGGAGGTGAGGGAGAAAAAACCAAACCAGGGCTTGCGAGGATTCCTCCTTTGGTGTGAATTCGGGCATCCATTTGAACAATCTCATAGGTTAACCCGAGAAGCTCCACTGCCCGCATAGCCATAACCAGAGGAAGTCTTCTTCCTCAATGAATTGTATCATTATATGTTTTGCATTATACATTGCAATTCTTACCCAGTCCAAAAGCTTCTAAGTTTCGAAGAATGCATATATATCTTTGTTTTTGGGGCTCCCATGAGAGAATTTGCTGAGTAGAGTAAGCTTAAATGGTGTAGTGAGCTTCTTGATATCATACAACGAGAAATAGACTGCCAGTGCCTAATCCTTCACACAAAATATCTTGCTTAGTATATCAGGTTCATTAATAAGCAAAGTAAAATATTTTTTATTAAATATCTTAAAGAGATTTCTCATAACTCAAGATTGAGAGCATCAACAATGGAGTTTCTCTCTCTACGTGCCATATTTTATGTGTAAAGAATTGAGAGTTCTCTCTCTAGAATTTTTGGTCTTATAATTCTTCTTATTTTTCTTATTTTTCTTTTATTTATTTTTATTATATTTCTTATTTTTCTTCTAGCTATTTTTTTTTATTTTTATTCTTTATGTTCTTCGATTTCTTCTTATTCTTTTTATTTTTATTATTCTTCTTATTCTTATTATAATTCATATACTTACAATTCTTCTAATTCTTCTTATACTTCTTATTCTTTTTTTTTCTTATTCTTCTTATTTTTGTTATAATTATTATACTTCTTATTCTTCTTATTCTTCGTATTCTTCATATTCTTCTTATACTTATTATAATAGATTTTCTTGTTATTCATTTTATTTTTTTTATTCTTCTTATTCTTTTAATTTTTTTATTAATTTAATTATTATAATTCTACTTATTCTTCTTATTCAACATATTGTTCTTATTTTTCTTATTCTTCTTATTCATCTTATTCTTCTTATTCTTCTTATTCTTTTTATTCTTCTTATTCTTATTATTTTCTTATTGATATTATTCTTTTTAATCTTCTTATTCTTATTATTCTTAATATTCATATTATTCCTTTTAATCTTCTTATACATGTTATTCTTTTTTTTCTTCTTATTTTTCTTATTCTTCTTATTCTTGTTTTTCTGCTTATTATTCTTATTCTTATTATTCTTATTATTCTTATTATTCTTCTTATTCTTATTATTCTTTTAGTTTGTCTAATTCTTGTTATTCTTTTTATTCTTCGTATTCTTCTTTTTCATCTTATTCTTCTTTTCTTCGTATTCTTTTTATTCATCTTATTCTTCATATACTTTTTATTCTTCTAATTCATCTTATTCTTCTTAATGTTCTTATCATTCTTTGTATTATTCTTTTCTTCTTTATCTTATTATTCTTCTTATTCTTATAAGACTTCTAATTATTCTTATATTAATTATTCTAAATATGCTTTTTTTCTTATTAATATTTTTATTCTTCATATTGTAATTATTCTTAATATTTTTGGTATTCTTCTTATTATTCTTATTATTCTATTCTTCTTATTCTTCTTAATCTTCTTATTATTCTTATTCTTCTTATTCTACTAAATATTATAATTCTTCTTATTCTTCTTATCCTTTTTATTCTTCTTTGTCTTTAAATTCTTCTTAATCTTCTTATTCTTCTTAATCTTCTTATTCCTCTTATTATTATTATTATTATTATTATTATTATTATTATTCTTATTATTCTTATTATTCTCTCATTATTATTATTAATCTTATTCTTATTATTCTTCTTGTTCTTCTTATTCTTCTTATTGTTCTTATTCTTATTTTTCTTATTATTAATCTTATATTCTTATTCTTATTATTCTTTTTATTGTTTATATTCTTCTTAATCTTCTTATTCTTATTATTTTTCTTGTTCTTTTTATTCTTCTTATTTTTTTTTCTTTTCATTTTCCTTATTCTTTTTATTCTTCTTATTATTTTTATTCTTCATATTTATTTTATTCTTCTTATTCATTTTGTTCTACATATTTATCTAATTTTTATTTTCATCTTATTCTTATTAATCATTTTATTCTTTTATTCTTTTTATTCTTTTTATTCTTCTTTTTCATCTTATTCTTAATATTCTTCTTATTCTTCGTATTCTTCTAATTCTTATTATTCTAAGTATTCTTATTATTTTTTAATTCTTCCTATTCTTCTTATTCTTATAATCTTTTATTCTACATATACTTCTATTCTTTTTATTCTTATTATTTTTATTATTCTTCTTATTCTTCTTATTCCTTTTATTCTTCTTAATCTTCTAATTCTTCTAATTCTTTTTATTATTTTTATTCTTTTTATTTTTTTATTAATTTTATTATTTTTATTCTTTTTATTCTTTATATTCTTTTTATTCTTCTTATTCTTCTTATTCTTTTTATTCTTCTTATTCTTCTTATTCTTCTTATTCATATTATTCTTCTATTTCTTATTATTATTCTTATTATTCTTATTATTCTTATTCTTCTTATTCTTCTTATTCTTCTTATTCTTCTTATTATTCTTATTCTTCTTATTCTTCTTATTCTTATTATTCTTATTATTCTTATTATTCTTATTCTTCTTATTATTCTTATTATTCTTATTCTTCTTATTCTTCTTATTCTTCTTATTCTTCTTATTATTCTTATTCTTTATATCTTCTTATTCTTCTTATTCTTATTGTTCTTATTATTCTTATTATTCTTTTTACTCTTCTTATTCTTGTTATTCTTCGTTTTTTCTTTTTCTTCTTATTCTTCAATTTATTCTTATATTTCTTATTCTAATTTTTTTTTATTAATACTCTTCTATTTCCTCATATTCTATTTATTCTTTTTATTTTTATTTTTATTCATATTCTTATTATTCTTCATATTCTTCCTACTCTTCCTACCCTTCGTATTCTTCTTTTTCCAATTAATCTTACTATTATTATTATTATTATTATTATTCTTCTTCTTCTAATTATTTTAATTATTTTTATCCTTCATATTCTTCTTATTCTTCTTATTATTTTTACTTTTATTATTCTTCTTATTATTCTTACTTTTATTATTCTTCTTATTTTTTTAATTTTCTTATTATTCTTATTCTTCATATTATTCTTATTCATAATACTAATAATATTATTATTATTCATATTATTCTTATTTTTATTATTATCATTCTTAATATTCTTATTTTTGTTATTCAACTTATTCTTTTTATTGTTCTTATTATTATTTTTGTTATAAGTTTTCCAATTCTTCTTATTCTACTTATTCTTATAATTCTTCTTATTATTATTTTTCTTTTTTTTATTATTTTTCTTCTTATTCTTTTTATTATTCGTCTTTGTCGAATTCTTCTTATTCTTTTATTTTTTTTTATTCTTCATATTCTTTCTATTCTTATTATTCTTAATATTCTTAATATTCTTAATATTCTTATTATTCTTTTTATACATCTTATTCTTATAACTCTTCTCATTATTTTAATCTTCTTATTCGTCTTAATTTTCTTATAATTCTTATTATTCTTATTCATTTTATTTTTATTTTATTCATATTCTTCAATTTTTTTATTCTTCTTATTCTATTTATTCTATATATTCTATATATTCTTATTATTCTTAATATTTTTCTTATTTTCTTATTCTTATTATTCTTATAATTTTTATTATTCTTCTTATTCTATATATTCTTCTTATTCTTCATATTTTTATTATTCTTCATATTTTTCATATTCTTCTTATTCTTAATATTCTACTCTCTCTTCTTATTATTTTTATTATTTTTATTCTTCTCAGTCTTCTAATTATTTTAATTTTTATAATTCTTCTTATTTTTCTTATTCTTCTCATTCTTCACATTTTTCTTATAATTCTTATTCTTCTTATTCTATATATTCTTTTTATTCTTCTTATTTTTCTTATTCTTGTTATTTTTGTTATTCTTCTTATTCTTGTTATTTTTGTTATTCTTCTTATTCTTCTTATTTCTCTTATTCTTAATATTTTCTTATTCTTTTTATTCTTATTATTCTAATTATTTTTTTATTCTTCGTATTCTTCTTAATCTTATTATTTTTCTAAATCTTCTTAGTCTTGTTATTATCTTTTTTCTTCTATTTCTTCTTATTCTTTTTATTCTTTTTATTTTTGGTTTTATTTTTATTATTCCTATTCTAATTAATTCTTCTTATTCTATTATTATTATTATTCTTCTTCTATTTAACTAATTCTTCATAATCATCTTTTTGTTTTTATTGTTCTTATTCTTTTCATTCATCTTTTTATTTTTATACTTCTTATTCTTTTTTTTTCTTCTTTTATTTCTTATTTTTTTATTCTTTTCATCATCTTATTCTTTTTATTGTTCTTTTTTTTTTAAAAAGGCTTTTCTCTATTATTAAATAAAACATAACCCTCACTTGTAGGCGGAGGAAAACCTTTACAACCTCAGAATACTATTTATAGGACATTACATTTACAGGGCAAGGCCCTAACCAAAATAACCCAAAATACAGTAATTTATCCTTGGTTAAGTTAACTGTGGCAGAAGCCACTCTCTTTGTGTTCCTTCATATTTATGTAACAGTGAACAAGCAGCAACATGTAGACTTTTCGCAGCAACAAGTAGACTCTTCTCAGAAGCAGGTAGACTCATGACAGCAACAGGCAGCACTCTACATAGGTATATGCAGTATGTAAGATTTGATCCGGCAGCTTCTTTTTTGATCTCCCATCTTCCTTATTTTTTGTTCAGGAGGTTTTTTAGATAAATATGCTCCTTTATTTGATGTTGTATCAAACATCTGTGTGGAGGCAGCTAATGACACACAGCAACATCATTCTTAAGGCATCAGGAATATATATATGATATCAGCATGAATTACTTGAAGCAGCAGCTGGTTCAAGTGACAGGCAGCATATGGGGATAGTGCTGCCCATGTGATCGGACCTCTATCTCTCATCTTCCCCATGCGTCGGGCTCTTCTCTTCACATACTTTCTAAAAAATTTCTAGCCGTCTTCCTTCCTCGTTTATACACTGCTGAACCTGTAAAAAAAAACCAAAGAGAAAAAATGAACGTGCCTACAAGATATCTTCGCACCCTATTACCCTTATCCCTTGTTAAACTTATACAATATTAGCACAACCTGCAATTAGCACATAGATCAATATATATAGATATTGATCTATATATATTTATAACTCTATTGATATGCACATAGATCCCTTGTTAAACTTCCATCCGTCTTCCTTCCTTGTTAAACTTACACATAGATCAATATTAGCACATAATTAAACTGATACATATTTATAGAAATGCACTATTTTGCCGAAAATGCAGAATTAGCACATCCTGCAATGAATTCTCCTTCATTTATACCCTGTTATTCTTCTTAACATCCTGCAAGGAAAGTCAAAATACATATTTTAAGATATTCACTATTCTGCCGAAAAGCAGAATTAACACATTTATAACTCTAATCTGTATGCTTCTTTTTTAAATTCAATATTCTAAATTAAGATTTAAGTTTTATTTTATTTTTAAAGATGACTCAACCTCCACCCTTCCATTCCTTTTAATTATGAGGCAGAAATTCCATGCAATGTTGAATTCCCGCACTATCAATCAGAAGGTTGAGACTTTGTCATACCTTCGTGGTCTGTTTGTTTGTTCTAATATAAGAAAATCCCATTTTATCTAAACATGCTATTCCCTTTAGTTTATTTGGCATGGATTTCGTGTTATATTCTGTACTCCTCTAGTGGTGCCTATTCTAGATAGACTATCCGCTAGATTATTAGCTTCTCTATATATATGCGTTATTGAGGCCTTCAGTTCATCCAAAAGGCTAAGAATTACTTCTAGGTCCTCTTCATACCTCCATAATATTTTCTTATTGATTACTGTTTCAACTAATAATTTCGAGTCTACCTGAACTTCAATGTTTTTAAAGTTTAGCTGCTTACATATTTCTAACCCTGATTATAATGCTCTAATTTCTGATTCTAGGGCCGAGGAGGCTCTACTAGATCTGGTGAAAGCTCTGTTTACTGTCTCTGTATGATCTCTTATTACCCCGCCTCCTCCTGCTATTCCAGTGTCCCTTCTAAAACTCCCATCCGTATTAAGTGAGAGTTTGCCAACCGGTGGAGTATTCCATTGTATACATTTAGCCCATTGCTGTTTTATAACTTTATAAGTAAGGTCTCATTCTTTCTCAAGCTTCTTTTCTTGTTTCATTTCCTCTATTTTTATAGGTTTTATTATTGATATATTACATATCTCCTTTCTAATATCTTTTATAATTTCTGTTAAATTCATCCTTTTATTTTCAAATTTACTTTTGTTTCGAGATTTCCATATGCACCAAATAAATAGATGCGGCAGTTTCTGATTAAGCTATTTTCTAGTGGGGCTTTTCGTATTTTCTCTTTCCCATTTTTTAACTTTATCTATTAATCCATCATCTATTTTACATATTCTTTTTTCCCCTTCCATCTCTCTCCATATTTCTGCTGCAATAGGCCCATTTGAAAATAAATGATCGATTATTTCAACCGCTTGTGAATAGAATTCGCATCTTGATGCCATTTTTATCCCTTTCTTTTGTATATTCTTATCTACCAGTATAGCATTAATTAGAGCCTTCCATGTGAAGGAGCACATTTTTTGCGGGATGTTTTCTTCCCATACCCATTTAAAAGAGTTTGAGCCGATTTTTTCTTTCTGACCAGATCTTTTGCCGACTTGAGGGAGAAATTTCCTTGTGGTATTAACGTCCATTTCTAGCCACTCTTCTTTAGTATAGAGTGTGAGTCTACTATCTCTTTTTTGTTTTTCCATTGACTTCCAACTGTTCGAAGCTTTCTTAGAAGTCTTATTCTATTATCTAATTACTTTGCCCGCATATATTTAGCCCAAAGATTATCACTTTCTTTAAGTCTCCACCAGCCTTTGCAATCCCAGGCAGCTGCCGAGTCCTGAAGGCTCATTAGACCTAATCCTGCTTCCTCTTTCAAATAACAGATACTTTTCCAGTCCTTCCAGTGTAGTTTATTTCTACCTTGTTTTTTACCCCATAAGAAGTTAGCCATTTCTGATTCAAGTTTTTTAATAAATTTTTTAGGGGGATGTATGACTGATAAAATGTGTGTCAGTGTGCTTTGTAATACATGTGAAAGCAGCGTTATGCTCCCCCCAAATCCCAGGAGCTCTTCTTTCCATCCTGCTATTTTCTTTCTTAGCTTATCTTGAAAGTAAGTTAGATATTCTTCCTTCAACCTTCCCTCATATATCGGACAACCTAGGTACATTAATGCCCCTTTAATTTCTGCAAAACCTATGATATTTTTGATTTTATTTATTAACTTTAATTTTGCATTTTTAGCAAGCATAAACTGACATTTACTTTTATTTATCATTTGGCCTGTCTCTTTTTCAACTATTTGAAGAAGATCCATAAGATTCATTAAAGACTTTGTACTAGCATTAGTAAAAATTATAAGGTCATCTGCGTAGGCTAAACAACCTATTCTAGGTGTATTCCTTGGTTGTCTGAATGACATTATTTTACCTTCGGATATTTTCTTATTCAAGTTTCGTATTAATAGTTCTTAGTAAATATCAAAAAGAAGGGGGGATAACGGATCCCCTTGCCTTAAACTTCTATTTGGTTTAAATTCCTCACTTATCTTTCCATTTACCAGGACTCTTACCCAAGTACTTGAAATGCATCTATATATTAGATCTATGGTTAGCTCAGAGAAGCCGAACCTTCTCAGCACAAAACAAAGGGTATCCCATTCTACTCTATCGAAGGCTTTCGATATATCTAGCTTGACCACTAAATTTTTTTCTCTTGATTTACCTCATATTTCTTTCATCATTTCTGATGCAAGTTTTATATTTTCAATCATTAATCTATTTTTAACAAAACCCATTTGTTCCTGAGATATTATTGACGGTAAAATTAAGCTTAGTCTATTTTGTAATATTTTTGCCAAAATTTTATAAATAGTATTGCATAAATTTATTGGTCTGTAATCCTCACATTTCTGTGGTGATTCTTTTTTTGGGATTAATACTATAAAAGATTTTACCCATGATTTTGGGATTTTCGCACCTACAAAAAAACTTGCAATTGCAGAGACTAGCTCAGTTTTAACCGTATGCTAGTTTACCTGGAAAAAATAATTATTCCAACCATCAGGTCCTACTGCACTATCTTTATCAAGACTAAAGACAGCCTCTTTAACTTCTGGTTCTTCTGGGATCAATTCCATTAAATGATTTTGAGCTTCCGTGATGGTCGCCCTAATCTCATGCATTAGAGAATTGTCTGTCCTACATGACTGACTGCATAGTTGATTTTCGAAAAAATTTTTAAAGAGAGCTCCTATTTCCTTTTCATCTTCTACCCATTTTCCTTCTTCATTTTTTAGTCCTTTAATTTTATTTTTTGAGATTTTATTTTGGTCATATTATAAAAAAATTTAGTATTACGATCACCATCTTTTAACCATTTTATTTTTACTCGTTGTTTCCAATAAATTTCTTCCATGTGTAATTTCAATCTCAGCTCTCCTTTAGCCTTACTCAGTTCTATCCGAGTTTTATTATTATTAGTAGAGTCAAAATATTGCTCCAGCTTGGCTACTTTTTCTTCTAGTTTTTTTAGCTCCTGGTTTAATTTCCCAAAGACCATCTTTATTCCATGTTTTTAAACAAGCTTTTAGCCTCAGAAGCTTAATTGATAGAACTTGCATCGGCTTGCCCTCTGCTAGCTCTTTCCAAGACTCTTTGACAAGGCCTGCAAAGCTCGCATGCTTTACTCACATATTTTGGAATTTAAAATTAGACGTATTACCCTGGTTTCTTTGAATCGTGATATGCAAGGGGCTATGGTCAGAACAAGTTCTATTTAAGTGTCTAAGCCCCGTAATCCCATGTGAGATGACCCACTTTGTGTTACACATTATCCTATCCAGTCGAGCCCAGCTGACTCATCTTTTTTGCCAATTATTGCACTAGGTATATCTCAAACCAGTGAAATCTATTTCCATTAGATTAGTATTAGCTATTGTGTCATTAAATTGTTTCATGGCTACCTTATCCGGTGGTTTGCCACTTTTCTTTTCTTGAGGGCTTCTAATTATGTTAAAGTCGCCTACTATGATCCAAGGTGAATTTCTACTTGCTATATCTTTCATTTCCTCCCATAAAGCCAACCTAGAATGTTTATCATTTTTTGCATAAACTGCTGAAATTATTTGATCTGTGCTCTTATCTAATTTGAAATGTACTATTTGTTCGGTATCTTTTATTATTTTAATTTCAGCTTATTGTGCCATAAAATAGAAAGTTTACTATTTAAATTAGCATAAGCCTTATTAAATCCTAAAATTTCTCTATATTTATTTAGTTGATCTTGCAGGACCATTGGCTCTGCAATAATCATTAATGAGATTTTATGTTCTTTAATTAAAAGTCTTAATCTATTTATCGTGGGGCTATTAGCTACCCCCCTAACATTCCAATATAGGCATTTATCCATTAAAACCTAATTTAGCTTGGGCTCGAGTTGTACACTTAGATTCATAAGACATGTTAGTATATTTTTTCGTATTTCTTACTATTTTAGGAGTGTGAGTATTTTCATGCCTAATCTCATTGTATTTTACCTGTTTTCCAAGCACCATGGCCATTGGCTTTAGGGCCTCCATGGATTGGGTTCTTGAAAGATTCCCCCTATCTTCATTATAAATATATATATCATCCTTTGCTTTCACCTTAGGCTCGTATTGAGATACATCACCCTTGTGACTTGAAGGACAACTAAAAATTACCGATTCATCTTCAGGAAAGTCCAGAAGATCCTCGTCTATCCACGCATAATCTTCAAGTTTTTCTTTCAATACAATTCTGGTTTTAGATGTTTTTTTATATTTTCTCTTGTGTTTTACCTCCTCCCATCCTTTATTTGAGCTAACATCCTTCTCTATCCCCAAGTTAGTCTCTATCGGGATTACTTTTTATTGTTCTTATTCTTCTCATTCTTCTCATTCTTATTATTCTTATTCTTATTATTCTTATTATTCTTCTTATTTTCTTATTTTTCTTATTCTTCTTATTCTTCTTATTCTTCTTATTCTTCTTATTCTTTTTCTTATTTTTCTTTTCTTCTTTTTATTCTTATTCTTCTTATTTTTTTATATCTTATTCTTCATTTTCTTCTTATTCGTCTTATTCTAATTATTCTTCTTATTCATTTAATTCTCTTATTTTTTATTATTCTTCTTATTCTTTTTGTTCTTTTTCTTCTTCTT
>JAREIK010002707.1:0-18729 GCA_029783825.1 Sapria himalayana
ATATACAGAAAGATATACGGATAAATAGAAAGATTGATAAAAAAATAGATAGATAGATAGATACATAGACACTTAGATAAATAGATTAATGTTTAGATAGAAAGAAAGATAAATAGACTAATATATAGACATATAGACAAATAGGCAGTTAGATAGATAGATATAAAGATAGATAGACAGAGATATATATATATATATATATATATAAATATATATATATATATATATATATAGAAACACAAATAGATAGATATACAAAGAGACATATATATAGATAGACAGATAAATACATATATATATATATATATAGACAAATTAAAACATAAATAGATAGATAGACTGATAGATATACTGATAGAGAGAGAAAGATAGTGATATAGAAAGATACAAAGATAGACAAAAAGATACATAGATAGATATCTATACAGATAAAAAAAGACACATATACAAATAGATAGAAAGATAGATACATAGATAGATAGATAGATAGACAAATAGATAGATTAACAATTAGACACATTGATAGATAGACTTATAGTCAGATTGATAGACAAATAAGTGGAATTAATAATAGATAGATAGATATATAAATAGATAATTAATAATTAGATAGATCTATTGATAGACTTGTCGATAGATTTATAGACAAATAAATGGAAATATAGATAGATATATAGATAGATACAAAGATTGATAGACACACAGAAAGATTGATAGATAGATAGATAAATACATAGATAGATAAATTAATAAATAAATACACTGATAAATAGATAGATAGACCGTAGAAAGATATATAGAAAGATAGATGCATATAAAGATAAATAGAGAAAAATAGATACTTATATAGATATACAATTAGATAGATAGAAGAGTTGACGAATAGATTTGTAGATAGATACTTTGATAAATAAATAGATAGATAAATAGAGAAATAGATATATAGACTAATAGATAGATGGATAGATTGCTAAATATTTTTTTTTGATAAGTAAATAGATTACTAAATAGACATATAGACAAATAGAGGGAGATAAATATATCGATAGATAGATAGATAGGTAGATAGATAGAAATAGAGAGATAAATACACTAATAGATAGATACACATAAATATATAGACATATATAAAGATTAATAGATAGGTATACAGTTATACACATAGATAGATAGACAAAAATATATATATACAAATAGCAGACATATATAAAGATAAATAGCCAGATAGACAAATAGACATATAGACTGATTGACTGATAGAAAGATAGATATATAGATAGATAGATAGATAGACAGATAGCCAAATAGATAGATATAATGATAGATAGATAGAGAAATAGAAAGATAGACATATAGATAGATAGACAAATATATCAAGAAAGATAGATACATAAACAAATAGATAGATAAATAGATAGATAGATCAAAATATAGATAGATATATAGATCAAAATATAGATAGATAGACAGATAGACAAATAGATAGATAGATATATAGATGGATACTATAATAAAAAGATAAATAGACAAATATAGATATAAATAGATAGATAGATTTACTAATAAATAGATATAGAGAAAAACATATAAACATATATATAGATAGAAAGATTGAATGATAAACAGAAAGACAGATATACAATTAAATAGATAGAAAGATATACAAATAGATAGATAGATAGAGATAGCGATAGATAGATTGATATATAGATTGATACATAAACAGACAAATAAATAAATATACTGATAGAAAGATATACTAATATGTAGATGGACAATTACTTAGATATATGGATACAAATATAATGAAATAGATAGATATATATACATATATACACACACACACACACACTAATATAGAGATAGATAAATCGAAAGAGAGAAAGATAGAAAGATAGATAGATTGATTGATTGATAAATTGACATATAGACAAATAGATAGATTGACAGATTGAGATATTTATGATTGACAAATAAACATATAGACAGATAGATAGATAAAAATATTAACAAATATATAGATAGAAATATAGATAGAAAGATAAATAGATAAGTAGAAAGATAGATAGAGAGATCAACAAATAGAAAGATAGATAGATAGATAGATAGACAGATAGACAAATATATAATAAGATAAAAAGATAGATTGATAGATTAGATAGATATTAAGATAGATAAATAGATTGATAGAAAGATAGATAGATAATCAGATTGACTAAAATATAGATAGACAGATAAATCGATATATAAATAGATAAATAGATAAATAAATAGATAGAAAAATCAGCAGATCGGCATATAGTTTTATTGATAGATATACAGTTAATTAGATAGATATATAGATAGACAGATAAATAAATAGAAATATATATAGATAGTTAGCTAGATAGATAGATATATATATAAATAGATAGATAGATAGATATATAGATAGATAGACAATTATACATATAGATAGAAAGAAAGAAAAGTAGATTGATAGAAAGTTAGTCTGATAGACAAATAGATAGGTAGACAGATAGACAAAAACATGGATAAATAGATAAAAAGGTAGATAGATAATTAAATTGATAGTTAGATAAAAATATAGATAGATAGATAGATGACAAATAGACAGATAGACTTAGAGATAGATACATAGATATACATATAGAAAAATAGACAAATGAACAAATATATAGATATATAGATATACATATAGAAAGATAGACAGATAGATAAACATATAGATAGTAAGATAGATAGATAGATAGATAGGCAAATATATAGATAGAATGATATACAGATAAACACATAGATTTATAGACAAATAGACAAATAGATAAATTGAAAAATAGATAGATCGATATATTGATAGATTGTTTTATAGGCAGATTTACATATTCACAAAAAGATAGATAGACAAAAAAAAGATAGATAAATAGAAAAATAGGTAAATAGATAGATAGAAAAATAGACAAATATATAGAAAGAGAGATAGATCGATAGTTATATATATAGATAGATAGATAAACAAATAGATAGATAGACAGATAGATAATAAGATATACAGATATATTGATTGACTGATAGATAGACATATAAATAGATAGAAAGATAGATAGATAGATAGATAGATAGCTAGATAGCCAGATAGATAAACAAATAGACAAATATACAAATAGATAGATATATAGATAGACAAATGGAAAGATATTTAGATAGATAGATAAATAGATAGATATATAGACAGATACACATATAGATAAATTAATAGATAGATATATAGATAGATAGACAGATAAATAAATAGATAGACATATAGATAGATGGATAGATAGATAAATAAATAAAAAGATAGATAGTTAGATTTATAGATAGATAGACATATATAAACATAGACAATTAGATAGATAGAAAGATAAATAGACAGATTGAAAGATAAACAGATACAAAAAAATAAAGATATAAAAATACATATATAGAATTATAGAAATATAGACCGATAAATAAATAGAAAAATATATGGGAAGACCACTAGAATTATAGATAGATAGATAGATACAAACATAGATAGATTGATTAATAGATTAACTAATAGATAGATAGACAAATAGATAGATATACAAATAGATAGACAAATAGACATATATATTAATAGATATAGACATATAGACAGATAGAAAATTTGATTGATAGATGGTCAGATTACAAGATAGACTGATAGTCAGATCGAAATATATTTAGATATAGATAGAGAAATAAACAATTATATAAATAGATAGATATAGACAAATACATATAGACAAATTGATAGATAGTCAAATAGATAGAAAGATAAAGAGATAGAGAGATAGATAGATAGATAGATAGACATATAGAAACAAATTTATATAAATAGATAGACATATAAATAGATAGATAGATAAAAGGTACACATATAGATAGATAGACATATAGACATAAGATAGATAATTAATGCATAGATTGACTAATTGAATAATAGACATATAGGTTGATAGATGGATAGGCTGATAGCCGAATAGATTGATAGCCATATAAACACATACAAATTGACATGTAGACAAATAGAAAGATAGATAGAAAAGCATATAGACAAAAAGATAGATAGAAGATAGATAGATAGATAGACAAATAGATAGATAAATAGATTTATAAATAAATAGTGAGGTAGATAAATAGATAGATAGATAGATAGACATATAGATAAATAGATAATTAGATAATAGATAAACAAATAAACAAATAGAAATCTAGATAGATACATAGAAAAATAGATTAATAGACATATAGGCATACATACATATATACATATACACATAGATTTATATATAGATATATAGATAGATACACAAATACACAAATAGAAAGATACACAGATACACAAAATTAATATTAAATATATACATAGTTAGATATATATAGATATAGATATAAAGATAGATATATAGAAAGATAGATTGATAAATAAATAGATAGAGAATAAATAGACAAATATATAGATAGATAGATTGATTGATTGACAAATAAATAGATACACAGATTGATATATAGAAAAATAAATAGATATAAAAATATTCAAAAAGATAGATAGACAGATAGACAAACAGACAGACAAACATATAGATAGATATATATATATATATATATATATATAAAGATATAGATAGATATATAAACAAATAGTTAAACAAACAAATAGATAGTTAGATAGATAGATAGATATACATATATAAAAATATACAAATAGACATATAGACATATAGATAAATAGTTAGATAGATATATAAATAGATAGATTAAATAATATATAGATAGACAGATACATAGATACATAAATAGATAGATATATAAATACACAAATAGAAAGATGGACAAAAGATAGAAGGACAGATAGATAGATAAATAGATATTCAAATTGATAGATGGAAAAATAAATATATAGAAAAATAAATAGGTAGATTTCGAGACCGAGAGATAGATAGATAGATAATCAGATAGATAGAAAAAATATAGATCATGAAAAAGATAGATAAACAAATATAAAAATAGATCGCTAAATATATAAATAGATAGACAGTTAAATAAATACATAGATAGACAAACAGACATATAAATAGATACATAGTTAGACAAATTGATAGATAAAGAGATAGAAAAATAGATAGATGTACAGATAGATATATAGACATATAAATAGATTGATATATATATATATAGACATATAGATATAGATAGATCTATATATAGATAGAAAATATATGATAGACAAATAGACAAATAGATAGATAGACTGATAGACAAATAGAAAGATAGATATACAGATAGACAGATAAACAAATAGGCAAGTAGATAGATAGATAGACATATATATAGATATATAGATAGACAAATAGACAGATAGAATGATAGACAAAAAGATTAATAGAAAGCTAAATAGACATTTGCATAGCTAGATAGATAGACAGACACATAGATAGAAAGATAGATAAATAAATAGATTGGAAAATATATAGACAGACAAATAGATATATAGATATTTAGATAGCTACATAGATAGATATATATTTAGAGAGAAAGAAAGATAGATAGATAAATTGATAAAGATATATATAGATAGGTAGATTTATTGATAGATGGATAAATAGATAAATAGATAGATAGAGAGACTGATAGTTATATAGATAGATAGACTAATATACATATATATATATATATAGCCACATAAATATATAGATAGATAAACAAATAGACAAATATATAGATAGATAGATGGATACACACACACACACACACACATATATATATATATATAGATGCATATATACATACATAGACTCATATAAAGATAGTTAGATAGATCGACAGATAATGAGTCTATGTATAAATAGATAAATGAAAGATTAATCGATAGATAGATAGATAGATAGATATAAATATAGATAGATAAATATATAGATAGATGGATAGAAAAATGGATATATAAATACACATATAGATTATATATAGACAGATAGATAAAAAAAATTGATTGATTGATTGATAGATATACAGATAGATAGATAGATAAAGAGATATATATAAAAATAGACATATAGATATATAGATAAATAGTTAGATAAATATATAGATTGATAGATATACAAATAGTTAGAAAGACATATGGATCGATAGAAAAATTATTAAATATATAGATTTTCAGATACAAAGACAGATAGATATATAAACATATAAGAAAATACATAAATAGATAGATAGAGAGATAAATAGATACATAGTTAAAATTATAAATAAATAAAATGTTAGATAGATGTGTACATTGAAATATATAATGATAGAAAAATTGATAGATTGAGCATTTGATAGACTTATAAATAGATATACAGATAGATAGATAGATAGATAGATAGATATATATATATATATATATATATATAAGAAGATAAACAGATAGACAAATAGATTGATAGACATAAAGATGTATATATTGAAATAAAGATAAATAGGTTTATAGATAGAAAGATAGATAGATAGATATAAATAGACAAATAAATAGAAAGATAAATACATAAATAGATAAAGAGATAGAGAGATAGATAGACATATAAACTAATATATAGTTAGACATATATATAAATAGATATATAAAAAAATAGATAGTAATATAGAATGATAGATAAATAGACATATAGACAGATAGCCATTTATATAAATAGGCATATAAATAATAAATCCAAAGTTAGATAGATATACAAATAGCCAGATATACAGATAGATAACTAGACAGATAGACATATAGTCAACTAGATAGATACAAAAATAAAAAAATAGATAGAAATTTAAACATATAGATAGATAAATAGAAAATTATACACGCACACACACACACACATAGATAGATGGATAGAAACAGGGTTAGATTGATAGACAAATATATAGAAAGAAAGAGTGATTAAGAGATTCATAAATAGTCAGATAGATAGATAGACATAAAGAGAGATTGTCTCATAAATTGATAGTTACATAAACAGATAGATCGATATACATTTATATAGATTGACAAATAAATAGATAGATAGATAGATATATAGATAGATTGATAAGAAGATATATAGATAGGCAGATAGATAGATAGATAGATAAATAAATAAATAAAAGTTACGCAAATAGTCCGAAAGTTAGATAAATATATAGACTAATATACAAATATATAGATAGACATATAAATTGAAAAATAGATAGACGAATAGACATATATATATATATATATACATATAGATAGATTGATAAATAGATAAATAGATAGATAGATAAATAGATAGATAGACACATAGATATATAGATAGACAGATAGATATATAAACTGATAGATAGATAGAAAGATAAATAAATAGATAGGTGGTAGGCAGATAGAAAGATATATAAAAAATTAGATAGGCAGTTATGTAAAGACATATAGCTAGATTCACAGAAAAACATATAGATAGGTTGATAGATAGTTAGGAAGATAGATAGATACATAGAGAAATAAACACATAGAAAAATAGATAGAAAGACAGATAGAAAGATACAAAGAAAGATAGATAAATAAATAGATAGATAGATAAACAAAAATACAAATTTACAGATTAACAAATAGGGAAAAGGGAAGATAGATAAAAAGTTAAATAGACATATAGATAGATAGATAAATAGATAGAAAATTGATAGATAGTTATATAGATATATAGATATATTTATATAGATAGATACATAGAAAAATAGACATAGTTATATAGATAGCTAGATTTTTTTTTAAGTGTTATTTATTAGTTATAACCCTCTCTTTTGGCGAAGGAATACCATTTTTACAAACTAACATCTACCCTTATCCCTATTACACCCAATATTTAAGAAAATCTTTAACATTTAGATCAAACTAAACGTATAAATTTAAAGGGAAATGCTTTTGAGGTCTTGAGATCTTTCTTTAAGCTTTGAGAAGTTAATTCTTTCTAATGATACCATGGCTGAATCTTTATTCGTATAGTAAAGATAAATGCAGTCTTTTTCAAGAGTCCATGTCTCTTCCATGTCTTGTAAGGTGAGACCTTTGATTTGGAATTTTTCTTGTAATGTTGCTCTTTGAGAGATGCTAGAATGCTATCGCTTTTTTAGAGTATCCCGCCTTGAGTATCAGCATTGCATCTTTTAAATTCTGCTTTGTATCTATAAATATTCTGCCAGATGTGCTTGGTAATCAGCAGCTCTTAACTTTTCTGCTTAACCTACAAACATTCCAGCCTGCATAAAATCAAGGGCATCATATCCATATAAGATGAAAACCCATTTACCATCAAATTCTAGAAATTCCAACCAGAAAAACTAGAAAATTCAGCAGCAGACTCCTTGGATGTATCATTAATGTATCCTTTTGTTGATCTTCAGAATATTTCTAGCAATTTCTGAACCCTATCTTAAGCTGTAAGAGTTCCCTGCTTGGCTGCCTCCCTCCATGCTTTTTAAGCTTTGATCTTCCTTTACTCTACTATTGCTTCTTTACATGAATTACATACTTAACACATCTCAACTAAAAATTTACAGACTTCCAGCTTTTCTAAAATAAAACAGACTTCATAAAAACACAGCTTCTACTTATATCAAATAACACAGACTTCCAGAAAATACAACATTCTAAAAAAAGCAGACTCCATACACCTATAATAAGAAAAGAAAACTAAAAGACAGCAGGCACTATGTCCAGCTTTATATCATTTTCATCTACTTAGTTACCTGCAAGAAAAATCTACATGCATATATATAATCTACTCTATTATTAAATACCCCATCTTGATCCTTCGAATTAGCCCTGCAATGTTACTGTACATTTTTTTAAAAGGCTGTAAAACAGAAGATGTACTGTAATTTTGAGCCCCCTAAACCTGCAGTGTTATTGTTTTTTAATAAGCAACCTGGAGTGCATGAAAGTACATTTCTGTTTTAATAAGCAAAAAATACCCCTAAACCTGCAGAAAGTTCATATCTGTTTTTAAAACAGAAACATTGCTTAATAAAACCTACCGTGTTACTGTATTTTTGAGCCCCCTAAACCTGCAGTCTTACCAAGCTGTACTACAATGTATCCCAACCATCATAGCAACATCCCTCAGGACCAGGATGAGACTATGAAAATATGAACTTTATTCTGTTTAAGCATCATACATAGAATACCAGAATAAACACAAGAAAATCCTTGTAACTAAAAATTATTATTTTTAATTTTTCTAATATAAGTGAAATCCATGCTATCTAATTTTATAATACCAAAATACTTTTTTGGTAAATTATCTTCTTTATACTCGTGATCTCCTCTCTTCCTACCATCTTTAGATAATGCATCAGCCAAAGCATTAGCTTCTCTGAAGATGTGTTTTATAGTGAAATCTAATGAATTTATATCATGTAGAATTTCTTCTATCTCATTTTCATATTTCCACATAATTGACTGTATTTTAATTAGATTTACAACTATTTTTGAATCAATTTGAATATCTACATTCTTGATATCTAAGTTTTTACATATTCTTATTCCTTCTTTTAGTGCTAATATCTCGGCATGTAAAGCCGACGATGCTTGCAATCTTCTAGTGAAAGCTAAAATTAACTTCCCCTCCGAGTTTCTAATTGCTCCCCCTCCTCCAGCTTCCCCCATATCTCTATCGAAACTACCATCTGTATTTAAAGTAAACACACCTCTTGCAGGTTTTTCCCATTTTATGCTAATTGTTTTAAACTGCTTAAGTGGTTTTTCTTTTAGGTTCCAAAACTGTAAGGTATCCTTATCCATCTTTGAACCTTGTGTTTTTATAGGGCATATCTCTGAAATTTTTCTTGTTTCCTCTTTTATTTCTTTCCAGATATCTTCCACCATCATATTATACCCTTCGAATCTACTTTTATTCCTAGCTTTCCAAATGCACCAAATGACTATTGGTGGAACATTACTTTTAATCCATTTCTGTGCCATGCAAGGAACATTTGAGTTACACCATTTTTTAAACCTACAATTTAGAGGGAGATGTTCATATTTTATCTGCATTTCTGATGCTAATCTTTTCCATATTTCTGCAGCTACTTTCCCTTCTAAAAATAGGTGATCTAATGTTTCGATCTCATTTAAGCAACATTCACATCTAGAAACTAGCTGAATACCTTTCTGCTTTAAATTATTATCAATTGGGATAATATTAGATAAAACTTTCCACATAAAAGTTTTAATTTTTTGTGGATTGTCATTATTCCAAGCCCATTGAAATAATATTTGTTCTTTTTTCTTTTTTCTTAAGACATTTTTCACTGTTTTAAGCGAAAATGTGCCCTCCGGAGATAAGGTCCATCTCCATCCTTTTTTCGTCTGTTTAGAGTAATTTTCAACTAAATCTCTTTGTTTAAGCATTTGATTCCAAACCTGTGAACTCCTACTTTTATTTTTTATTTTATTAATGTCATCCTTTATGCAGTACTTTGCCCGCATAAATTTATACCATAAACTTTCATTTTCTTTTAAATTCCACCATCTCTTGCTAGCCCCTGCTTTGGCTAAGTCAATGATGTTGACAAAGCCTAAACCAGCTTCTTGGAAAGGATAACATAAATCTCTCCATTTTTTCCAATGAAGTTTGTGTTTACCCTCTTTTTTACCCCACAAAAAATTGGCTAATTCTTTTTCAATTTCTTTTATAAATTTGATTGAAGGCTGCGTGATCATAATATTATGCATTATTAAACTTTCTAAAACATATTTTATAAGAGTTATTCTGCCCCCCATACTTAGATATTCTACTTTCCATCCTGCAATTTTCTTTTTTAATTTATTTATTAGAAGCGCTAAGTATTCGGTCTTGAACTTTCCTTCATAAATCGGGCAACCTAAATAAATCATTTCTCCTTTTTTGTGAGAGAAACCTGTGATATTTTTAATTCTATGTGATAATGCAATTGGGGCTTTATAAGATATCATATATTGACATTTTCTTTTGTTTAATTTTTGACCTGTTTCTTCCTCCATGCATTTTAATAAATCTATCATGTTACTTAATGATTTACTGTATCCATTAGTGAATATCATTACATCATCTGCATATGCTAAACAACTTACAAGAGGGGTGTTTTTTGGCTGTCTAAAAGTACCTATAAGGCCATTTAACATTTTATTTTTAAGATTAACTATCAAGAGTTCTAGATAAATATTAAATAGTGATGGCGATATCATCTGAGGAAATTTTATTCTCAATGTTTTGTATAAGTGTGTTACCTTTTAGCTCTCTTATTCCACCTAAGTGATTCTCAAAAAACTTTGTAAAGTAATTTTCTATATCTAAGTCTTTTTCAAGCCATACATTTTCATTGTTTTTTATTCCCCTAATTCTATGTTTTTGAGATTTTAGTTTAGCCACTTTTTGAAAAAATTTTGTGTTTTTATCTCCTTCTTTCAACCATTTAATTTTCACTTTTTGTTTCCAGAAAGCTTCTTCCATTAATAGTTTTAATTTTAATTCCGCTTGTGCCTTGCTAAGAGTTCTTCTATTGATTATACTTTGGTCTATTTCAAATTCTAATTCACTTTTTAGTACTAACTCTTCTGCATCTTTTATATTTTTAATTATATTTCCAAATGTTTCATTATTCCACTTTTTTAATTCAACCTTTAGTCTACTCAATTTATTATTTAGAATTTGAATCGGATTTCCTGAAACCTCAAGATTCCAGGAGTCCTTTATCTTATTCAAGAATTCATGATGTAAGCACCAAGAATTTTGAAATTTAAAGGAACCTCTTGTGTAAATTATTCTTTTAATAGAAATCAATAATGGACTGTGATCAGAGCAGGATCTATTTAAATGATTAACCTCTGTAGAGCCAAACTGTTCTAACCATTTAAGGTTAAATAAGACCCTGTCTAATCTAGCCCATATTGTGCCCTTCTTTTTCCAGTTGTTGCACCATGTGAAAGATGAGCCATTAAATTTGGCTTCTATTAGATTAGTATTATTTATTGTGTCATTAAATTGAGCCATCCCACTCTTATTTGGTGATCTACCACCCTTCTTTTCATTAAAATTTCTAATCGTATTGAAGTCTCCACCTATTATCCAGGGCTTATTTTCCAAGGCAGTTTTTCTCATTTCCTCCCATAATTCTTTTCTCTCCTTTTTTTTTTATTTTTGGCATAAACTATCGTTATTATTTCATTTTCATTTTGACTTAGACTCAGGTTTATTAATTGATTAGTATCTTTTAATATTTTTATGTCTAAATTATTTTTCCACAATATCCAGATTTTACAATTATTATTAGAGTAACCATGATTAAATCCTAAAATAGTTTTATAGTATTCTAGTTGAGTTTTTTCCACCATCGGTTCAGCTATTAAAACAAGATTAATTTTATGCATGTATATTAGTTTTTTCAATCTATTCCTTGAAGGGGAGTTTGCAATTCCCCTTATATTCCAATAAATGTAATTATACATTCTTTATGGATTTAGCTTGCGCTCTAGTAGTGTATTTGGTCTCATATATTTTATTTGTGTTTTTTCATTTTCCTTGGTTTTTTAAGTGAGCTTAATTCTCCTCCTTTCTCCACTTTCCATTCTCTATTTACTTGGATAGCCATTATTTTTAACTCCTCAATTGCCCAATCTTTATTTCCCATTTTTTGTTTTGTTTTAGAATTATCTATATTTATATCATCTTTAGTTGTTCTTTGCTTTAGCTCATTTTCCTCCACATCCGTATAGAGGGAGGTCAAACTTTTTATTTCAAATTCTTCCTCAGAGTCCTCTTCAGCAAGGACAGCCTAGCTTTTATTTTTTTGGAATTTAGTTTTCATTTGAACTCTAGTTCTTTTATTTAATTCTGAAATTTTTTTAATCAACTCCCTCCTCTTACTCTCTTCTATTTCTGCCCTTTCATCTTCTATATTCGGTTTGTTATATTCAATTAATTTTAGTTCTTCTACCTTACCATTCTGAATTTCTAATTGAGCAGTGTATGAATTCTGTGGTTTTATTTGATATCTAATCAAATCTCCTCTTCTACCTACTGCCATTTTTCTTTCCTCTTGTTTTAGCTTATCATCTGTTCTTTTCTTGTTCACTAAACATGCTTCTAAATCATGACCCATCTTTTTGCAGCAAGAGCAAAATGGAGGGAGGTATTCTGGAATGATTTGTTGCCAAAATCCCCCTCCATCTATAGTTCCAATCCAGATACGATTGGGTAATGGTTTCTATAAGTCCAGCTCAACACAAACATGTGCAACACTCGGTCTAGAGAGTGTTGCAGTAGCACCATCAAGAAGAAGAGGAGAGCCAAGCAAACAAGCAATACGGTATAAAGCATACTTATCAAATAGATGAATCGGAAGCATGGGAAACAGCAGCCATACCGGGGCCAAGGAGGATTCTTCCTTCGTCGTGAAGTTAGGGTTCCATCTGAACATTCTCATGGGATAACCCATGATATACCAGACGCCTTTCAACCATAGACGATGGAAATCCTCTTCGGAATGTAGTTGTATCAGCACGTGTTTATCTTCTATAAGCCCGATTTTAATCAAAGCTTTGAGCTTCAAAGCTTCAAAGAAGGAGCGAATATCATCAATACGAGGTCTACCATGCGAGAATTTACCCACAAGTGTGTGCTTGTGAGGTTTAGAGAGCATTCGAAGGTCTTCGGCAGAAAAAAATATCGAGGGTTCCTCGATATTTTTTTTTTCTTGAGTGTCCGAGGAAGACGAAGGAGGCGCGTTCCTCTTAACAAAATCCGAAAATGATTTCTTATTAACTAAGAAATCCATTGTCTTCAAAAATTCGCTTGCAATTTGCTTCTTCCTCAACAAAAATTACAGAATCTCTCCCTAGGTAGACGAAGGAGGCGCGGTTCCTTCGAAGGTCTTCGGCAGGACTTATATAGATAGCTAGATTGATAGATAGCTAAATAGATAGAAAGATAATTAGGTAGTTAGATAGATAGATAAATAATTAGATAAACAAGATAGTTAGATAGATAGAGACTTATATAAACAAGATAGCTAGATAGATAGATATATAGATAGACAAATAGACAAAAGATAGAATGATTGATAAAAAGATAGAAAAGTAGACATATAGATAGATAGATACATAGATAAACAAATAGATTGATAGTTAAATAGGTAGATAAACAGATAAACATATAGTTAGAGAAATAATTAAACAAATAGAAAGACAATCTGATAATAAAATGGATTGATAAAAAAGAAAGAAAGAAAGAAAGAAAAATAGTTATGGAGATATGTAGATTGACAGATAGATAAATATATAGATAAATAGAAAGATAGATACATAGATAAATAGATAGACAAATAGACAGTTAGAATATATAAAGCTAGAAAGATAGTCATATAGATAGACTACACTACTAGAAAATCCTGAAATAGCTAATAAAAATAGCTACTACTATAACTTCGTAGATATTTAACTACTACATGGCTATTAAATAGCTTCTAGTATAACAGGTGTTAGGCTTAGCTACTAAATAGCTACTATGTAGTAGCCAAAAGTGGTTTCACCAATGTTACCTACTAATAGTAGTAGCAAAAAAGTAGCTATATAGCTACTACATAGCTATTAAATTGATGTTAGTCGCTAAATAGCTACTACACAACTACTATTTACAAGCTAAATACTACCAACACAAAACCTTGGCTACTACATTGTAGCTATATAGTAGCTACGTAGCTACTACATTATTGGTGGTAGCTAAATAGCTATTTTTAGCAACTAAATAGTAGCTAAAAATACCAATTTTGCTACTACGTAGCAGCTATGTAGTAGCTATTTAGCTACTACATTGCTAATATTGTTTTAGTTACTAAATAGCTTCTATATAACTACTGAGTTGTTGTTAGTCACCAAATAGCTAATATATAGCTACTATATAGTAGCTAAAACACTAACAAGTGAAAACTATAGCTATTAAATAGCAGCGATGTAGTAGCTGCATAACTACTACATTGTTGGTAGTGGCTAAATAGCCACTATATAGCTACTACTTAATAGCTAAAATACTAATTTAGCTACGATGTAGTAGCTATGTAATAACTTTAGAGCTACTATATAGGTACTACATTTATTTAGGTTGCTAAATAGTTACCATATAACTACTACATTGTTGTTAGTAGCTAAATAGCTACCACATAGCTACTATTTAACAGCTGCAATATTACCAAGCCAAAATCGTATCTACTAAGCAGTAGCTATGTAGTAGCTAAATAGCCACTACATAGTTGGTAATAGCTAAATAGCAACGGTTTAGCTACTATTTAGTAGCTAACATATTAATATGGCTAGTAAGCAGTAGCTATGTAGTAGCTGAATAATTACTACATTGTTGACAATAGCTAAATTTGTAAATTTTTTAAAATTCAGTCATAAAAATTTAAAAATATAAGTTTGGATTCAATTTATAAGTTTGGATTCATTTTCTAAAAAGATTTATAACTTTAAATGTAATTCAAAATTGTAACTTCTCTATAATTATGACAAGTTAGGATTCAACTTTTTAAAAGATTTATAACTTTCTAAAAAAAAATCAATTATGGAAAATTTTAAAAATAAGTAAAATTTCATATATTGAATTATAATTTTAAAAGTATTATAAATATTAAAAATAATATTTAATTAAATGATAAATTTAACTATAAAATATAATATTTAATTGTTTGGAAAATTTAAATATTAAATTATTTTAATAACAAATCAATGATTAATAAAATAATTAGAATTAGTACGATTATTTAATTTTACATTTTATAATAAATTTTATAAACTAAAAACATTTAAGCTCTAAATTACCTGAGTCGTAGTCCCAAGTTAAACCAAATATTGATTTGAGCTTTAAAAAAGTATTAAAAAAATAAGCACATTCTTCAATTTTTCCCGGAGCTTTTAAAATAAAAAGTATCAATTTATTTTGGGTCTCCTTTATTCTTAACATCCTCCTTCCCGAACAAACTAAATAGAATCATTTATTAACTTCAAATAAACATCTATCAAACCAAGTTCTAATACCATATTAAACAACTGACTTTCATAAAGACTCTAACTTGAAGGATTTGAGTTCAATATGAGGCTTTTTTAACAATTTTTTAATGCTTAAAATTATTTGATAATTATTATGTTAAAAGAAATTTTTTAAAAAAACTTTTTTTAACGATATTATTACTTTCTTAAAGCATAAAAAAATTAGGTGTAATGAAAAACTAAAAAAGTATGTTATTCCTCATTTATTAGAAAGTTAGGCATTATTCTTTGTTCTGGGAAATGAATGCTGCACCCCATTTCACTCAAGAAATTTTGAAGTTCAATACTTTGGTAGTTGAATGGAATCATATTTTGGAATAATAATAGAATAAGCCATCACTAAAGTGTGTTTTTTTTAATGTTCTTGAGTTTGTTTTTTTGTTTTTATTTTGACAAAATAAATTAAGAAAATTGGACTCTGATTTGAAAGGAATGAAATGATTTAACACACACACAAGCCCTGTCATTTTTATGGGCCATTCCAATCCTTAAGCCCAGTCCACTCTATTTATCCCTATTATTATCATTATTGTTTATTTGTTTTTTTTAAAATCAATGTTTTATTTCTTTTTGAAATAAAATTTTGTTACTGGTAAATGGGAGATGTAAGTGAGACACGTGTTTTAAACCAATTGATTTGGGTCCTCTTTTGACAGGGAAATTCAAGAATTTGGTAAAGTTTTGGATAGGGACATGGATATGGGTCAAATGAATGGGCTATTCTACAGACTGAAAAATATAAAACGTGAAGAATCTAAAAAACACAACTTAGGGCTATTCTGTCAAAAGAGAAACCCTATCTGAAAAATATCTCATCAAGAGCGTGAAGAACTGTTGGGTTTTGGCCTACCTTCCTATGTGGAGTAAAAGCCCAAATTGTGAGGGCCAATTTGTCTCTTATTTAAGTGGAGAGGGGTCAAATTAGGGCAGAAGCGAGTTTGCTCATTTTTGTGATAAATGTAGCAGCAAAAGAAAGAGAGAAGAAAAAAAACCTTTGTGATTTTCGCGCATTCACCAGATCTCGTTTTTCAGATTACAACCGGAGATTCGTTCACCGTTGGATCGGGCTGATTTTGGACAGCAGGTTCAGCAAATGAGATACTTCATTCTGTACTGTTGGATTGTCGTTGAGATATCTGAGCAGGGAGATAAGTGATGAGAAGAAAAGTCTTTGTGATTTTCAAACATCCACCAGATCTCGTTTTTTCAGATTACAAACGCAGATTCGTTCACCGTTGGATCGGGCTGATTTTTGGACAGAAGGTTCAGAAAACGTGATACTTCATTATGTACGGTTGGATTGTCGTTGTGTTATCTAAGCAGGGAGATAAGTTAGGAGAAGTAAAGTCTTTGTGATTTTCGAACATCCACCATATCTCGTTTTTTCAGATTACAACTACTGATTCGTTCACCGTTGGATCGGATTGATTTTTGGACAGAAGGTTTAGCAAACGTGATACTTCATTCTGTACGGTTGGATTTTCATTGCGATATTTAGCAGGGAGATAAGTGAGGAGAAGGAAAGTCTTTGTGATTTTCGCACATCCACCAGATCTCGTTTTTCAGATTACAACTACAGATTCGTTCACCGTTGGATTGGGCTGATTTTTGGACATCAGGTTTAGCAAAGATAATACTTCATTCTGTACGGTTAGATCGTCGATACAATAACTGAGCAGGGAGATAAGTTTTTCGCAATTTATGTTCTGCTTTTGGGTTCTTTTTTGTTTCTTCTTATCGCGCATCGGAAGCTTTGGTGTTTAATTGGATTGCTGGCTATAGCACGTCTTTTTGGTGCACTTATTGGAAACTATTTTGTACCTCTATTGATCATAGTAGAGCTATTCTTTGGTCTGGATGATCCGTGGTTTTTTTTACCCTTACCTTAAGGGGTTTTCCACGTTAAAAATTGGGTCTTTGTGTACCATTGATTTATATTTTTGCTCTATATTATTCGTACTCCTCATAAGTTCTTGCAAGTAAAGGGGAATTAATTGCGTGACCTTTTTTTTGCTCTGTTATTCAGTTCGTGATTGTGTGGCTAGTTTTCCCCTACCAAGAACAACTCGACTTCCGTCTGCAAAGAGTGTGAGGAACAACTCGATCAAGGCAGTGACGACCACTTGAACATTTGGCAATGTATATTTTTGTTTGAATGTTTGATACTTGTCTATTTGGTTGTCGAGAAAATAGAGAAAATCACTTATGGTGCGGGAAGAAGAAAAGATTTACCCCACCCACCCCCCTTCCTTAATCTTTGTCTTAATACTCACTTATAGCCTTTATATGTAAAATGTGTACTGCAAATTGAATATATGAAGTGTTTGTTTGTGTGAGATGTTGTTGGATAGTTGATGAGTATTATATAAGTGTCTTAATATTGCAAGTACTTAATATGTTTGTTTATTAGTTGGATTATTGCCAGTACAGAGGAAACTCTGTCGAAATTTCCTTAGAAAATTATTAATTATTTTAACATTTATTTCGTACTTATATGAGTAACTTTAACTTTCTTTATAGAAATATTTCTCATGGGATGTCGAGATGGAGGGTATCATCAAAGCAACTTGGGAGGTGCTTGCCAAGTCTAAGTATACAGTAATTTGTATAAGTTGAGGAACATG
>JAREIK010002707.1:25127-50645 GCA_029783825.1 Sapria himalayana
AATTAAATTGATAGTTAGATAAAAATATAGATAGATAGATAGATGACAAATAGACAGATAGACTTAGAGATAGATACATAGATATACATATAGAAAAATAGACAAATGAACAAATATATAGATAATAGATATACTATGAAAGATAGACAGATAGATAAACTATAGATAGTAAGAATAGATAGATAGGCAAATATATAGATAGAATGATATACAGATAAACACATAGATTTATAGACAAATAGACAAATAGATAAATTGAAAAATAGATAGATCGATATATTGATAGATGTTTTATAGGCAGAGTTTACATATTCACAAAAAGATAGATAGACAAAAAAAGATAGATAAATAGAAAAATAGGTAAATAGATAGATAGAAAAATAGAAAATATATAGAAAGAGAGATAGATCGATAGTTATATATATAGATAGATAGATAAACAAATAGATAGATAGATAGATAGATAATAAGATATACAGATATATTGATTGACTGATAGATAGACATATAAATAGATAGAAAGATAGATAGATAGATAGATAGATAGCTAGATAGCCAGATAGATAAACAAATAGACAAATATACAAATAGATAGATATATAGATAGACAAATGGAAAGATATTTAGATAGATAGATAAATAGATAGATATATAGACAGATACACATATAGATAAATTAATAGATAGATATATAGATAGATAGACAGATAAATTAATATACAAATAGATAAATAAATAGATAGACATATAGATAGATGGATAGATAGATAAATAAATAAAAAGATAGATAGTTAGATTTATAGATAGATAGACATATATAAACATAGACAATTAGATAGATAGAAAGATAAATAGACAGATTGAAAGATAAACAGATACAAAAAAATAAAGATATAAAAATACATATATAGAATTATAGAAATATAGACCGATAAATAATAGAAAAATATATGGGAAGACCACTAGAATTATAGATAGATAGATAGATACAAACATAGATAGATTGATTAATAGATAACTAATAGATAGATAGACAAATAGATAGATATACAAATAGATAGACAAATAGACATATATATTAATAGATATAGACATATAGACAGATAGAAAATTTGATTGATAGATGGTCAGATTACAAGATAGACTGATAGTCAGATCGAAATATATTAGATATAGATAGAGAAATAAACCATTATATAAATAGATAGATATAGACAAATACATATAGACAAATTGATAGATAGTCAAATAGATAGAAAGATAAAGAGATAGAGAGATAGATAGATAGATAGATAGACATATAGAAACAAATTTATATAAATAGATAGACATATAAATAGATAGATAGATAAAAGGTACACATATAGATAGATAGACATATAGACATAAGATAGATAATTAATGCATAGATTGACTAATTGAATAATAGACATATAGGTGATAGATGGATAGGCTGATAGCCGAATAGATTGATAGCCATATAAACACATACAAATTGACATGTAGACAAATAGAAAGATAGATAGAAAAGCATATAGACAAAAAGATAGATAGAAGATAGATAGATAGATAGACAAATAGATAGATAAATAGATTTATAAATAAATAGTGAGGTAGATAAATAGATAGATAGATAGATAGACATATAGATAAATAGATAATTAGATAATAGATAAACAAATAAACAAATAGAAATCTAGATAGATACATAGAAAAATAGATTAATAGACATATAGGCATACATACATATATACATATACACATAGATTTATATATAGATATATAGTAGATACACAAATACACAAATAGAAAGATACACAGATACACAAAATTAATATTAAATATATACATAGTTAGATATATATAGATATAGATATAAAGATAGATATATAGAAAGATAGATTGATAAATAAATAGATAGAGAATAAATAGACAAATATATAGATAGATAGATTGATTGATTGACAAATAAATAGATACACAGATTGATATATAGAAAAATAAATAGATATAAAAATATTCAAAAAGATAGATAGACAGATAGACAAACAGACAGACAAACATATAGATAGATATATATATATATATATATATATAAAGATATAGATAGATATATAAACAAATAGTTAAACAAACAATAGATAGTTAGATAGATAGATAGATATACATATATAAAAATATACAAATAGACATATAGACATATAGATAAATAGTTAGATAGATATATAAATAGATAGATTAAATAATATATAGATAGACAGATACATAGATACATAAATAGATAGATATATAAATACACAAATAGAAAGATGGACAAAAGATAGAAGGACAGATAGATAGATAAATAGATATTCAAATTGATAGATGGAAAAATAAATATATAGAAAAATAAATAGGTAGATTTCGAGACCGAGAGATAGATAGATAGATAATCAGATAGATAGAAAAAATATAGATCATGAAAAAGATAGATAAACAAATATAAAAATAGATCGCTAAATATATAAATAGATAGACAGTTAAATAAATACATAGATAGACAAACAGACATATAAATAGATACATAGTTAGACAAATTGATAGATAAAGAGATAGAAAAATAGATAGATGTACAGATAGATATATAGACATATAAATAGATTGATATATATATATATATAGACATATAGATATAGATAGATCTATATATAGATAGAAAATATATGATAGACAAATAGACAAATAGATAGATAGACTGATAGACAAATAGAAAGATAGATATACAGATAGACAGATAAACAAATAGGCAAGTAGATAGATAGATAGACATATATATAGATATATAGATAGACAAATAGACAGATAGAATGATAGACAAAAAGATTAATAGAAAGCTAAATAGACATTTGCATAGCTAGATAGATAGACAGACACATAGATAGAAAGATAGATAAATAAATAGATTGGAAAATATATAGACAGACAAATAGATATATAGATATTTAGATAGCTACATAGATAGATATATATTTAGAGAGAAAGAAAGATAGATAGATAAATTGATAAAGATATATATAGATAGGTAGATTTATTGATAGATGGATAAATAGATAAATAGATAGATAGAGAGACTGATAGTTATATAGATAGATAGACTAATATACATATATATATATATATATAGCCACATAAATATATAGATAGATAAACAAATAGACAAATATATAGATAGATAGATGGATACACACACACACACACACACATATATATATATATATATATAGATGCATATATACATACATAGACTCATATAAAGATAGTTAGATAGATCGACAGATAATGAGTCTATGTATAAATAGATAAATGAAAGATTAATCGATAGATAGATAGATAGATATAAATATAGATAGATAAATATATAGATAGATGGATAGAAAAATGGATATATAAATACACATATAGATATATATAGACAGATAGATAAAAAAAATTGATTGATTGATTGATAGATATACAGATAGATAGATAGATAAAGAGATATATATAAAAATAGACATATAGATATATAGATAAATAGTTAGATAAATATATAGATTGATAGATATACAAATAGTTAGAAAGACATATGGATCGATAGAAAAATTATTAAATATATAGATTTTCAGATACAAAGACAGATAGATATATAAACATATAAGAAAATACATAAATAGATAGATAGAGAGATAAATAGATACATAGTTAAAATTATAAATAAATAAAATGTTAGATAGATGTGTACATTGAAATATATAATGATTGAAAAATTGATAGATTGAGCATTTGATAGACTTATAAATAGATATACAGATAGATAGATAGATAGATAGATAGATATATATATATATATATATAAGAAGATAAACAGATAGACAAATAGATTGATAGACATAAAGATGTATATATTGAAATGAAGATAAATAGGTTTATAGATAGAAAGATAGATAGATAGATATAAATAGACAAATAAATAGAAAGATAAATACATAAATAGATAAAGAGATAGAGAGATAGATAGATAGATAGACATATAAACTAATATATAGTTAGACATATATATAAATAGATATATAAAAAAATAGATAGTAATATAGAATGATAGATAAATAGACATATAGACAGATAGCCATTTATATAAATAGGCATATAAATAATAAATCCAAAGTTAGATAGATATACAAATAGCCAGATATACAGATAGATAACTAGACAGATAGACATATAGTCAACTAGATAGATACAAAAATAAAAAAATAGATAGAAATTTAAACATATAGATAGATAAATAGAAAATTATACACGCACACACACACACAGATAGATAGATGGATAGAAACAGGGTTAGATTGATAGACAAATATATAGAAAGAAAGAGTGATTAAGAGATTCATAAATAGTCAGATAGATAGATAGACATAAAGAGAGATTGTCTCATAAATTGATAGTTACATAAACAGATAGATCGATATACATTTATATAGATTGACAAATAAATAGATAGATAGATAGATATATAGATAGATTGATAAGAAGATATATAGATAGGCAGATAGATAGATAGATAGATAAATAAATAAATAAAAGTTACGCAAATAGTCCGAAAGTTAGATAAATATATAGACTAATATACAAATATATAGATAGACATATAAATTGAAAAATAGATAGACGAATAGACATATATATATATATATATATATACATATAGATAGATTGATAAATAGATAAATAGATAGATAGATAAATAGATAGATAGACACATAGATATATAGATAGACAGATAGATATATAAACTGATAGATAGATAGAAAGATAAATAAATAGATAGGTGGTAGGCAGATAGAAAGATATATAAAAAATTAGATAGGCAGTTATGTAAAGACATATAGCTAGATTCACAGAAAAACATATAGATAGGTTGATAGATAGTTAGGAAGATAGATAGATACATAGAGAAATAAACACATAGAAAAATAGATAGAAAGACAGATAGAAAGATACAAAGAAAGATAGATAAATAAATAGATAGATAGATAAACAAAAATACAAATTTACAGATTAACAAATAGGGAAAAGGGAAGATAGATAAAAAGTTAAATAGACATATAGATAGATAGATAAATAGATAGAAAATTGATAGATAGTTATATAGATATATAGATATATTTATATAGATAGATACATAGAAAAATAGACATAGTTATATAGATAGCTAGATTTTTTTTTAAGTGTTATTTATTAGTTATAACCCTCTCTTTTGGCGAAGGAATACCATTTTTACAAACTAACATCTACCCTTATCCCTATTACACCCAATATTTAAGAAAATCTTTAACATTTAGATCAAACTAAACGTATAAATTTAAAGGGAAATGCTTTTGAGGTCTTGAGATCTTCTTTAAGCTTTGAGAAGTTAATTCTTTCTAATGATACCATGGCTGAATCTTTATTCGTATAGTAAAGATAAATGCAGTCTTTTTCAAGAGTCCATGTCTCTTCCATGTCTTGTAAGGTGAGACCTTTGATTTGGAATTTTTCTTGTAATGTTGCTCTTTGAGAGATGCTAGAATGCTATCGCTTTTTTAGAGTATCCCGCCTTGAGTATCAGCATTGCATCTTTTAAATTCTGCTTTGTATCTATAAATATTCTGCCAGATGTGCTTGGTAATCAGCAGCTCTTAACTTTTCTGCTTAACCTACAAACATTCCAGCCTGCATAAAATCAAGGACATCATATCCATATAAGATGAAAACCCATTTACCATCAAATTCTAGAAATTCCAACCAGAAAAACTAGAAAATTCAGCAGCAGACTCCTTGGATGTATCATTAATGTATCCTTTTGTTGATCTTCAGAATATTTCTAGCAATTTCTGAACCCTATCTTAAGCTGTAAGAGTTCCCTGCTTGGCTGCCTCCCTCCATGCTTTTTAAGCTTTGATCTTCATTTACTCTACTATTGCTTCTTTACATGAATTACATACTTAACACATCTCAACTAAAAATTTACAGACTTCCAGCTTTTCTAAAATAAAACAGACTTCATAAAAACACAGCTTCTACTTATATCAAATAACACAGACTTCCAGAAAATACAACATTCTAAAAAAAGCAGACTCCATACACCTATAATAAGAAAAGAAAACTAAAAGACAGCAGGCACTATGTCCAGCTTTATATCATTTTCATCTACTTAGTTACCTGCAAGAAAAATCTACATGCATATATATAATCTACTCTATTATTAAATACCCCATCTTGATCCTTCGAATTAGCCCTGCAATGTTACTGTACATTTTTTTAAAAGGCTGTAAAACAGAAGATGTACTGTAATTTTGAGCCCCCTAAACCTGCAGTGTTATTGTTTTTTAATAAGCAACCTGGAGTGCATGAAAGTACATTTCTGTTTTAATAAGCAAAAAATACCCCTAAACCTGCAGAAAGTTCATATCTGTTTTTAAAACAGAAACATTGCTTAATAAAACCTACCGTGTTACTGTATTTTTGAGCCCCCTAAACCTGCAGTCTTACCAAGCTGTACTACAATGTATCCCAACCATCATAGCAACATCCCTCAGGACCAGGATGAGACTATGAAAATATGAACTTTATTCTGTTTAAGCATCATACATAGAATACCAGAATAAACACAAGAAAATCCTTGTAACTAAAAATTATTATTTTTAATTTTTCTAATATAAGTGAAATCCATGATATCTAATTTTATAATACCAAAATACTTTTTTGGTAAATTATCTTCTTTATACTCGTGATCTCCTCTCTTCCTACCATCTTTAGATAATGCATCAGCCAAAGCATTAGCTTCTCTGAAGATGTGTTTTATAGTGAAATCTAATGAATTTATATCATGTAGAATTTCTTCTATCTCATTTCATATTTCCACATAATTGACTGTATTTTAATTAGATTTACAACTATTTTTGAATCAATTTGAATATCTACATTCTTGATATCTAAGTTTTTACATATTCTTATTCCTTCTTTTAGTGCTAATATCTCGGCATGTAAAGCCGACGATGCTTGCAATCTTCTAGTGAAAGCTAAAATTAACTTCCCCTCCGAGTTTCTAATTGCTCCCCCTCCTCCAGCTTCCCCCATATCTCTATCGAAACTACCATCTGTATTTAAAGTAAACACACCTCTTGCAGGTTTTTCCCATTTTATGCTAATTGTTTTAAACTGCTTAAGTGGTTTTTCTTTTAGGTTCCAAAACTGTAAGGTATCCTTATCCATCTTTGAACCTTGTGTTTTTATAGGGCATATCTCTGAAATTTTTCTTGTTTCCTCTTTTATTTCTTTCCAGATATCTTCCACCATCATATTATACCCTTCGAATCTACTTTTATTCCTAGCTTTCCAAATGCACCAAATGACTATTGGTGGAACATTACTTTTAATCCATTTCTGTGCCATGCAAGGAACATTTGAGTTACACCATTTTTTAAACCTACAATTTAGAGGGAGATGTTCATATTTTATCTGCATTTCTGATGCTAATCTTTTCCATATTTCTGCAGCTACTTTCCCTTCTAAAAATAGGTGATCTAATGTTTCGATCTCATTTAAGCAACATTCACATCTAGAAACTAGCTGAATACCTTTCTGCTTTAAATTATTATCAATTGGGATAATATTAGATAAAACTTTCCACATAAAAGTTTTAATTTTTTGTGGATTGTCATTATTCCAAGCCCATTGAAATAATATTTGTTCTTTTTTCTTTTTTCTTAAGACATTTTTCACTGTTTTAAGCGAAAATGTGCCCTCCGGAGATAAGGTCCATCTCCATCCTTTTTTCATCTGTTTAGAGTAATTTTCAACTAAATCTCTTTGTTTAAGCATTTGATTCCAAACCTGTGAACTCCTACTTTTATTTTTTATTTTATTAATGTCATCCTTTATGCAGTACTTTGCCCGCATAAATTTATACCATAAACTTTCATTTTCTTTTAAATTCCACCATCTCTTGCTAGCCCCTGCTTTGGCTAAGTCAATGATGTTGACAAAGCCTAAACCAGCTTCTTGGAAAGGATAACATAAATCTCTCCATTTTTTCCAATGAAGTTTGTGTTTACCCTCTTTTTTACCCCACAAAAAATTGGCTAATTCTTTTTCAATTTCTTTTATAAATTTGATTGAAGGCTGCGTGATCATAATATTATGCATTATTAAACTTTCTAAAACATATTTTATAAGAGTTATTCTGCCCCCCATACTTAGATATTCTACTTTCCATCCTGCAATTTTCTTTTTTAATTTATTTATTAAAAGCGCTAAGTATTCGGTCTTGAACTTTCCTTCATAAATCAGGCAACCTAAATAAATCATTTCTCCTTTTTTGTGAGAGAAACCTGTGATATTTTTAATTCTATGTGATAATGCAGTTGGGGCTTTATAAGATATCATATATTGACATTTTCTTTTGTTTAATTTTTGACCTGTTTCTTCCTCCATGCATTTTAATAAATCTATCATGTTACTTAATGATTTACTGTATCCATTAGTGAATATCATTACATCATCTGCATATGCTAAACAACTTACAAGAGGGGTGTTTTTTGGCTGTCTAAAAGTACCTATAAGGCCATTTAACATTTTATTTTTAAGATTAACTATCAAGAGTTCTAGATAAATATTAAATAGTGATGGCGATATCATCTGAGGAAATTTTATTCTCAATGTTTTGTATAAGTGTGTTACCTTTTAGCTCTCTTATTCCACCTAAGTGATTCTCAAAAAACTTTGTAAAGTAATTTTCTATATCTAAGTCTTTTTCAAGCCATACATTTTCATTGTTTTTTATTCCCCTAATTCTATGTTTTTGAGATTTTAGTTTAGCCACTTTTTGAAAAAATTTTGTGTTTTTATCTCCTTCTTTCAACCATTTAATTTTCACTTTTTGTTTCCAGAAAGCTTCTTCCATTAATAGTTTTAATTTTAATTCCGCTTGTGCCTTGCTAAGAGTTCTTCTATTGATTATACTTTGGTCTATTTCAAATTCTAATTCACTTTTTAGTACTAACTCTTCTGCATCTTTTATATTTTTAATTATATTTCCAAATGTTTCATTATTCCACTTTTTTAATTCAACCTTTAGTCTACTCAATTTATTATTTAGAATTTGAATCGGATTTCCTGAAACCTCAAGATTCCAGGAGTCCTTTATCTTATTCAAGAATTCATGATGTAAGCACCAAGAATTTTGAAATTTAAAGGAACCTCTTGTGTAAATTATTCTTTTAATAGAAATCAATAATGGACTGTGATCAGAGCAGGATCTATTTAAATGATTAACCTCTGTAGAGCCAAACTGTTCTAACCATTTAAGGTTAAATAAGACCCTGTCTAATCTAGCCCATATTGTGCCCTTCTTTTTCCAGTTGTTGCACCATGTGAAAGATGAGCCATTAAATTTGGCTTCTATTAGATTAGTATTATTTATTGTGTCATTAAATTGAGCCATCCCACTCTTATTTGGTGATCTACCACCCTTCTTTTCATTAAAATTTCTAATCGTATTGAAGTCTCCACCTATTATCCAGGGCTTATTTTCCAAGGCAGTTTTTCTCATTTCCTCCCATAATTCTTTTCTCTCCTTTTTTTTTTATTTTTGGCATAAACTATCGTTATTATTTCATTTTCATTTTGACTTAGACTCAGGTTTATTAATTGATTAGTATCTTTTAATATTTTTATGTCTAAATTATTTTTCCAGAATATCCAGATTTTACAATTATTATTAGAGTAACCATGATTAAATCCTAAAATAGTTTTATAGTATTCTAGTTGAGTTTTTTCCACCATCGGTTCAGCTATTAAAACAAGATTAATTTTATGCATGTATATTAGTTTTTTCAATCTATTCCTTGAAGGGGAGTTTGCAATTCCCCTTATATTCCAATAAATGTAATTATACATTCTTTATGGATTTAGCTTGCGCTCTAGTAGTGTATTTGGTCTCATATATTTTATTTGTGTTTTTTCATTTTCCTTGGTTTTTTAAGTGAGCTTAATTCTCCTCCTTTCTCCACTTTCCATTCTCTATTTACTTGGATAGCCATTATTTTTAACTCCTCAATTGCCCAATCTTTATTTCCCATTTTTTGTTTTGTTTTAGAATTATCTATATTTATATCATCTTTAGTTGTTCTTTGCTTTAGCTCATTTTCCTCCACATCCGTATAGAGGGAGGTCAAACTTTTTATTTCAAATTCTTCCTCAGAGTCCTCTTCAGCAAGGACAGCCTAGCTTTTATTTTTTTGGAATTTAGTTTTCATTTGAACTCTAGTTCTTTTATTTAATTCTGAAATTTTTTTAATCAACTCCCTCCTCTTACTCTCTTCTATTTCTGCCCTTTCATCTTCTATATTCGGTTTGTTATATTCAATTAATTTTAGTTCTTCTACCTTACCATTCTGAATTTCTAATTGAGCAGTGTATGAATTCTGTGGTTTTATTTGATATCTAATCAAATCTCCTCTTCTACCTACTGCCATTTTTCTTTCCTCTTGTTTTAGCTTATCATCTGTTCTTTTCTTGTTCACTAAACATGCTTCTAAATCATGACCCATCTTTTTGCAGCAAGAGCAAAATGGAGGGAGGTATTCTGGAATGATTTGTTGCCAAAATCCCCCTCCATCTATAGTTCCAATCCAGATACGATTGGGTAATGGTTTCTATAAGTCCAGCTCAACACAAACATGTGCAACACTCGGTCTAGAGAGTGTTGCAGTAGCACCATCAAGAAGAAGAGGAGAGCCAAGCAAACAAGCAATACGGTATAAAGCATACTTATCAAATAGATGAATCGGAAGCATGGGAAACAGCAGCCATACCGGGGCCAAGGAGGATTCTTCCTTCGTCGTGAAGTTAGGGTTCCATCTGAACATTCTCATGGGATAACCCATGATATACCAGACACCTTTCAACCATAGACGATGGAAATCCTCTTCGGAATGTAGTTGTATCAGCACGTGTTTATCTTCTATAAGCCCGATTTTAATCAAAGCTTTGAGCTTCAAAGCTTCAAAGAAGGAGCGAATATCATCAATACGAGGTCTACCATGCGAGAATTTACCCACAAGTGTGTGCTTGTGAGGTTCAGAGAGCATTCGAAGGTCTTCGCCAGAAAAAAATATCGAGGGTTCCTCGATATTTTTTTTTCTTGAGTGTCCGAGGAAGACGAAGGAGGCGCGTTCCTCTTAACAAAATCCGAAAATGATTTCTTATTAACTAAGAAATCCATTGTCTTCAAAAATTCGCTTGCAATTTGCTTCTTCCTCAACAAAAATTACAGAATCTCTCCCTAGGTAGACGAAGGAGGCGCGGTTCCTTCGAAGGTCTTCGGCAGGACTTATATAGATAGCTAGATTGATAGATAGCTAAATAGATAGAAAGATAATTAGGTAGTTAGATAGATAGATAAATAATTAGATAAACAAGATAGTTAGATAGATAGAGACTTATATAAACAAGATAGCTAGATAGATAGATATATAGATAGACAAATAGACAAAAGATAGAATGATTGATAAAAAGATAGAAAAGTAGACATATAGATAGATAGATACATAGATAAACAAATAGATTGATAGTTAAATAGGTAGATAAACAGATAAACATATAGTTAGAGAAATAATTAAACAAATAGAAAGACAATCTGATAATAAAATGGATTGATAAAAAAGAAAGAAAGAAAGAAAGAAAAATAGTTATGGAGATATGTAGATTGACAGATAGATAAATATATAGATAAATAGAAAGATAGATACATAGATAAATAGATAGACAAATAGACAGTTAGAATATATAAAGCTAGAAAGATAGTCATATAGATAGACTACACTACTAGAAAATCCTGAAATAGCTAATAAAAATAGCTACTACTATAACTTCGTAGATATTTAACTACTACATGGCTATTAAATAGCTTCTAGTATAACAGGTGTTAGGCTTAGCTACTAAATAGCTACTATGTAGTAGCCAAAAGTGGTTTCACCAATGTTACCTACTAATAGTAGTAGCAAAAAAGTAGCTATATAGCTACTACATAGCTATTAAATTGATGTTAGTCGCTAAATAGCTACTACACAACTACTATTTACAAGCTAAATACTACCAACACAAAACCTTGGCTACTACATTGTAGCTATATAGTAGCTACGTAGCTACTACATTATTGGTGGTAGCTAAATAGCTATTTTTAGCAACTAAATAGTAGCTAAAAATACCAATTTTGCTACTACGTAGCAGCTATGTAGTAGCTATTTAGCTACTACATTGCTAATATTGTTTTAGTTACTAAATAGCTTCTATATAACTACTGAGTTGTTGTTAGTCACCAAATAGCTAATATATAGCTACTATATAGTAGCTAAAACACTAACAAGTGAAAACTATAGCTATTAAATAGCAGCGATGTAGTAGCTGCATAGCTACTACATTGTTGGTAGTGGCTAAATAGCCACTATATAGCTACTACTTAATAGCTAAAATACTAATTTAGCTACGATGTAGTAGCTATGTAATAACTTTAGAGCTACTATATAGGTACTACATTTATTTAGGTTGCTAAATAGTTACTATATAACTACTACATTGTTGTTAGTAGCTAAATAGCTACCACATAGCTACTATTTAACAGCTGCAATATTACCAAGCCAAAATCGTATCTACTAAGCAGTAGCTATGTAGTAGCTAAATAGCCACTACATAGTTGGTAATAGCTAAATAGCAACGGTTTAGCTACTATTTAGTAGCTAACATATTAATATGGCTAGTAAGCAGTAGCTATGTAGTAGCTGAATAATTACTACATTGTTGACAATAGCTAAATTTGTAAATTTTTTAAAATTCAGTCATAAAAATTTAAAAATATAAGTTTGGATTCAATTTATAAGTTTGGATTCATTTTCTAAAAAGATTTATAACTTTTAAATGTAATTCAAAATTGTAACTTCTCTATAATTATGACAAGTTAGGATTCAACTTTTTAAAAGATTTATAACTTTCTAAAAAAAAATCAATTATGGAAAATTTTAAAAATAAGTAAAATTTCATATATTGAATTATAATTTTAAAAGTATTATAAATATTAAAAATAATATTTAATTAAATGATAAATTTAACTATAAAAATATAATATTTAATTGTTTGGAAAATTTAAATATTAAATTATTTTAATAACAAATCAATGATTAATAAAATAATTAGAATTAGTACGATTATTTAATTTTACATTTTATAATAAATTTTATAAACTAAAAACATTTAAGCTCTAAATTACCTGAGTCGTAGTCCCAAGTTAAACCAAATATTGATTTGAGCTTTAAAAAAGTATTAAAAAAATAAGCACATTCTTCAATTTTTTCCCGGAGCTTTTAAAATAAAAAGTATCAATTTATTTTGGGTCTCCTTTATTCTTAACATCCTCCTTCCCGAACAAACTAAATAGAATCATTTATTAACTTTCAAATAAACATCTATCAAACCAAGTTCTAATACCATATTAAACAACTGACTTTCATAAAGACTCTAACTTGAAGGATTTGAGTTCAATATGAGGCTTTTTTAACAATTTTTTAATGCTTAAAATTATTTGATAATTATTATGTTAAAAGAAATTTTTTTAAAAAAACTTTTTTTAACGATATTATTACTTTCTTAAAGCATAAAAAAATTAGGTGTAATGAAAAACTAAAAAAGTATGTTATTCCTCATTTATTAGAAAAGTTAGGCATTATTCTTTGTTCTGGGAATGAATGCTGCACCCCATTTCACTCAAGAAATTTTGAAGTTCAATACTTTTGGTAGTTGAATGGAATCAATATTTTCGGAATAATAATAGAATAAGCCATCACTAAAGTGTGTTTTTTTTAATGTTCTTGAGTTTGTTTTTTTGTTTTTTATTTTGACAAAATAAATTAAGAAAATTGGACTCTGATTTGAAAGGAATGAAATGATTTAACACACACACAAGCCCTGTCATTTTTATGGGCCATTCCAATCCTTAAGCCCAGTCCACTCTATTTATCCCTATTATTATCATTATTGTTTTATTTGTTTTTTTTAAAATCAATGTTTTATTTCTTTTTGAAATAAAATTTTGTTACTGGTAAATGGGAGATGTAAGTGAGACACGTGTTTTAAAACCAATTGATTTTGGGTCCTCTTTTGACAGGGAAAATTCAAGAATTTGGTAAAGTTTTGGATAGGGACATGGATATGGGTCAAATGAATGGGCTATTCTACAGACTGAAAAATATAAAACGTGAAGAATCTAAAAAACACAACTTAGGGCTATTCTGTCAAAAGAGAAACCCTATCTGAAAAATATCTCATCAAGAGCGTGAAGAACTGTTGGGTTTTGGCCTACCTTCCTATGTGGAGTAAAAGCCCAAATTGTGAGGGCCAATTTGTCTCTTATTTAAGTGGAGAGGGGTCAAATTAGGGCAGAAGCGAGTTTGCTCATTTTTGTGATAAATGTAGCAGCAAAAGAAAGAGAGAAGAAAAGAAAAACCTTTGTGATTTTCGCGCATTCACCAGATCTCGTTTTTCAGATTACAACCGGAGATTCGTTCACCGTTGGATCGGGCTGATTTTTGGACAGCAGGTTCAGCAAATGAGATACTTCATTCTGTACTGTTGGATTGTCGTTGAGATATCTGAGCAGGGAGATAAGTGATGAGAAGAAAAGTCTTTGTGATTTTCAAACATCCACCAGATCTCGTTTTTTCAGATTACAAACGCAGATTCGTTCACCGTTGGATCGGGCTGATTTTTGGACAGAAGGTTCAGAAAACGTGATACTTCATTATGTACGGTTGGATTGTCGTTGTGTTATCTAAGCAGGGAGATAAGTTAGGAGAAGTAAAGTCTTTGTGATTTTCGAACATCCACCATATCTCGTTTTTTCAGATTACAACTACTGATTCGTTCACCGTTGGATCGGATTGATTTTTGGACAGAAGGTTTAGCAAACGTGATACTTCATTCTGTACGGTTGGATTTTCATTGCGATATCTTAGCAGGGAGATAAGTGAGGAGAAGGAAAGTCTTTGTGATTTTCGCACATCCACCAGATCTCGTTTTTCAGATTACAACTACAGATTCGTTCACCGTTGGATTGGGCTGATTTTTGGACATCAGGTTTAGCAAAGATAATACTTCATTCTGTACGGTTAGATCGTCGATACAATAACTGAGCAGGGAGATAAGTTTTTCGCAATTTATGTTCTGCTTTTGGGTTCTTTTTTGTTTCTTCTTATCGCGCATCGGAAGCTTTGGTGTTTAATTGGATTGCTGGCTATAGCACGTCTTTTTGGTGCACTTATTGGAAACTATTTTGTACCTCTATTGATCATAGTAGAGCTATTTCTTTGGTCTGGATGATCCGTGGTTTTTTTTACCCTTACCTTAAGGGGTTTTCCACGTTAAAAATTGGGTCTCTTGTGTACCATTGATTTATATTTTTGCTCTATATTTTATTCGTACTCCTCATAAGTTCTTGCAAGTAAAGGGGAATTTAATTGCGCGACCTTTTTTTTGCTCTGTTATTCAGTTCGTGATTGTGTTGGCTAGTTTTCCCCTACCAAGAACAACTCGACTTCCGTCTGCAAAGAGTGTGAGGAACAACTCGATCAAGGCAGTGACGACCACTTGAACATTTGGCAATGTATATTTTTGTTTGAATGTTTGATTACTTGTCTATTTGGTTGTCGAGAAAATAGAGAAAAATCAATACTTATGGTGCGGGAAGAAGAAAAGATTTACCCCACCCCACCCCACCTTCCTTAATCTTTGTCTTAATACTCACTTATAGCCTTTATATGTAAAATGTGTACATGACAAATTGAATATATGAAGTGTTGTGTTTGTTGGTTGAGATGTTGTTGGATTAGTTGATGAGTATTATATAAGTGTCTTATTATATTGCAAGTACTTAATATGTTTGTTTTATTAGGTTGGATTATTGCCAGTACAGAGGAAACTCTGTCGAAATTTCCTTAGAAATATAATTATTAATTATTTTAACATTTATTTCGTACTTATATGAGTAACTATTAACTTTCTTTATAGAAATATTTCTCATGGGATGTCGAGATGGAGGGTATCATCAAAGCAACTTGGGAGGTGCTTGCCAAGTCTAAGTATACAGATAATTTGAATAAGTTGAGGAAACATGGGAGACCGGTGCATGTTACGGAGTCGATCTGGGCAAGGTGGAATGAAGCATGGGGTACTGCCGAGTTTCGGGCGTGTTCAGAATGAATGTCTCTGAACCGCCGAACTGAGAAGGCTAGACCATGCACAGGACCTTCAAGACACACTAGGGGTTCCATTTCATTTTCAGAGCATGCTAGGAGGATTTTAAGTACTTTGAACTCTTACTTTAATTTTATTTTGATTTGTAAGATCATCACAAATATATCTTCTAACTTTACTAATATTTCTATATAGGAGAAAGAGACCGGGAAGAATCCATCTCTTTTCCAGATTCATCCGCAATTGCACACTTCTAAGACCACTCATCTATGGGTTGACGAGAGGGCTCGCCAAATCGGGGTAAATAAATTAAAAGTATATTATATTAAAAAAAATTTAATTATACATTCATATATTGTCTGAATATATATTCAAATCTTGTAGGAAGCTGTGCATCAAGAAATGCAACGGATTGTACAAATAGATGAAGGTTCAAGAGAGAACACAACATCTATGGATGAAGATGCAGCATACTTACGAGTTGTGGTAGCTGATAAAAAATGCCAGCGACTCATATATGGATTAGGTGACCGATCTTCAGTATACACGAGTGGCCCATCTTACCATTCCACTGCATACTCATCTAGGAATGATCATGAGCTACGTGAGCAGATCAAGGATGAGGTTCGACAGGAGTGCGAGAGGAAGTGGATACTAAGGTTAAAGTTCTACAAGATCAACTTGATGAGGTTAAGGCTCTACTGAGGGCTTTAACTCAATCGACACAGGTCTCCTCATCAGCTACAGCTCCAGCTCCACATGTGGATGACCCCCCTACAAATGACCCCACCACAGATGATCCCCCCATTGGTGATATGTGAACATTCCTGTTATTGAACTTTTTTAGTCTATTGTATAGCTATCTAGAACATGGGATTTAGTACATGGTATTTTGGTTTATGTTATTTGGTGGATGTTAGTTTTTACGGTAATAGGATCTTATAATTTTTATTTAATAATAATTTTATTATTATTTGTTTTAAGGTTCCAATAATTTAATAATTAATTTAATTATAAATTTAGTTACTACCTTAGTTTAGTCACCAACTAGCTATTACTGTTTAGCTACTAATTTAGTTTCACCTTATTAGCTACTACATTTTTTGAGTCGCTAAATAGCTACTTCTATATAGCTATTATGTTAGTAGTTATATAGCTATAATATTTAGCTACTACCTAGTTCAGTCACTAAATAGCTACTATGTCATGTAGTAGCTAAGTAGTAGTTATATATTGTTTTAGTGGCTAATGTATGCTCAATTGTAGCTACTATTATTGTGAGTAGCTAATTAGTAGCTATAAATAATCGTCATATTCACTGCTTTAGCTACTACATTCTTTACATTAGCTACTACTATTGTTGGTAGCTATTACATTAGCTACTACGTAAAGTAGTAGCTAAGTAGTAGTTATATATAGTCGCCTCCTTACCTAAATTAGATACTACATTTTTAATTTAAGCTACTATTATTTTTAGAAGCTAATTAGCTATGACATTTTGTGGTAGTTAAAACAGTAGCTAATAGCTACTACCAGTAGCTAAGATTTGCTTAGCTACAAGGAATTTTGCTACTATGTCCTAGTGTAGCTATTTAGTAGCTAAAGAAATGTAGCTACTAAAATAAATAGTTTAGCTACTACTTTTTTTTAGTAGTTAAAATCAATTTTTCTAGTAGTGCTAATAGAGAGATATACAGTTATTTTTATAGATTAGTTGATAGATAGAAAGATAGATTAATTGATAGATAGATAGTTAGATAGATAGTTAAATAGTTAGAAAGATAGATAAATTGAGAAACATATATATAGATAAATAGATAGACAAATAAATAGATAAACATATATAAAGATAGTAAAAAAGGCAGATAAAAAGATAGACATATATATTAATAGATATTCAGATAGACTAATAAATAAATAGATAGATAGATATATTAAAAGATAGATAGATGGATAGATAGATAGATAGACAAATTTACACATAGATAGATAAACAAATAGATAGAAACATAGATTCTCAGATTGATAAATAATTAGATAAACAAACATAGAGATAGAAAAACAAATAAACATATAGACAATTAGATAGATAAATAGACAGATAATCAGATAGATAGAATAAAAGATAGAGAGATAGATAGATAAATAGATAAATAACTAGATTTATATATATAAATAGATAGATTGATTGATTTATATACAGATAGATTGATAGAGAGACTAATACACACATAGACAGATAGACAAATAGATAGATACATATATTAAAAGATAGGTAGATAAATAGAGAGATAGATAAACACATAGATAGATAGATAGATATAGAGACAAGTATTTAGAGAAATATCCAAATAAAAAAATAGGCCGATAAATAAAATGATATTTATAGAGATAGTGAGATGGGCAAATATAGAGATATAAAGATAGACAAATAAATAGATATATAGACTGATAACTAGATATAGAAATAGATAGATAGATAGATAGACATATATAAAGATATATAGATAGTCAAATAAATATATACAAATAAATATATAGACAAATAGACATATTTATTGATAAATAAATAGATAGATTGAAAATAAAGAAAGAGATAGATAGACATAGAGATTGATAAACAAATAGACAAATCTATATATAGATAGATACACAGATAGACATATAGAAATATATATATATATATATATATATATATACACATACATACAAATTGACATATAGATAGGTAGAAAGATAGATAGATAGATAGATAGATATATAGATAGAAAGATAGATATATAGATTTAAAAATATATAGTAAGATTGATTGATTCATAGAACCATAGACAAATGAACATTTCGATAGACATACATATAGATAGATAGATAGATATATAAATAGGAAGAAAGGTAGATCGATAGGTAAATAGATAGTTAGAAAAATAAACAAATAGATGGATTGGAAAATAGATAAATAGAAAGACAGACAAACAGACATATAGATCGATAGATAGATAGATAGATAGATATACAGATAGATATATAAATCGATAGAAAGATAAATAGATATTTAAAAAGATAGATACATAGATAGAGAGAAAGAGATATAGATAGATAGATAGATAGAAAGCTAGGAAGATATACATATAGATAGATAGATAGACATATATAGAAATAGATAGAAAGACTGATATATAGTTAAAAATATAGATAGATTGAAAGATATATAAATAAACATATAAAAAAATTGACACCTAGATAGATAGAGAGAAAAGATAGATAAATAGATACATAGATAGACATATAAATAAATAGACAAACAAATAGGCAGATATACATATCAACATATAGACAATTATATAGATAGATAGATAATTAGATTGATTGATAGAAAGATAGACAAATAGAGAGATAGATAGGTAGATAGATAAACATACAGATAGATAGATATATATAAAGATAGATATATAAATTGATAGATTGTTTGATTGATAGATAGACAAATATTTAGATAGATCGATACAAACATAAATAGATAGACAAATAGATACATACATAAATAGAAAGATACATAGATAGACAGGTACATAGATAAATAGATAGATAAATAAATATAAAGATAGATAGATATATAGTTACATAGATTGATTGATTGATTTACAAATAGACAGATAGATATATAAATAGATTATAGATAGAGAAATATATATATTGATGATTAGAGAAATAGATAGATAGACATAGAGATGGATTGATAGATTGACAGAACTATAGATATATAGATACACAGATACACAAATAGATATATAGATAGATACACAAATACACACAAAAAGAGATACATAGATACAGAGATATTTTGATAAATTGATAGACAAATAGAAATATATACAGATAGAAAGATAAACCGATAGATAGATAGAAAAATAGAAAGATATACAAATAGACAGATAGACAAATAGTTAGATAGATAGATAGACATATAAAAAATAAAGAGATAGACAAATTGATATATAGATAGATATATAGATAGAAAGATAGATATATAGATTGATTGATTGATTGACAAATATGACAAATACATAGATAGACATATAGATAGTTAGATATAAATATAAATAAATAAATAATATATATATATAATTAAATAGATAGATAGAAAGATAGACAAATATATAGATATATAGATAGATAGACAAATAAAAAAGGATAAATAGATAGATAGATATATAGACAGATAGATATATAGACAGATAGACATATACTCAGATAGATAGATAGATAGACATAAACATAAATACATAGGTAGAAAGATTCACAAATAAACATATATAAAGATAGACAAAAAGTTAGAAGGATAGATGGATAGATAAACAAATAGATAAATATACATATAGATAGATAGATAGGTAGATAGATATATAGATAGATAGATAGATATATAGATAGACAAAATGAAAGAAAGAGTGATGAACTGATAAATAGATAGATAGATAGATAGACATATTGATAGACAGATAGATAGATAAATATATAGACAAATAGATAGAAAGAAAGATAGATATACAAATAGAGGTATAGAAAGAAAGATAGATATACAAATAGAGGTATAGAAAGATAGATTGATTGACATATAGATGGAAAGATAGATAAATAGATAGACAGATAGACACATAGTCACTAAGAAACTTTGATAGATATATAGATAGACAAATATATATATATAGATAGATAGATAGATAGTCACATAAATATATAGACATATGGTTAGATAGACAGATATAAACAAAAAAAATAGATAAATAGATAGATAAATATATAAAAAGATAAATAGATAGACAGATAGGTAGATAGATAGAAAAATTAAAATATATATGGATATATAATTAGATAGATATATAGTTAGTTAGATAGAGAGATAGATAGATAGTGAAATAGATATATAGAAAGATAGACATAAAGACATATAGACATATATACATATAGACAAATTTATAGATAGATAGATAGATAATGAGATAGACAAATAGGTAGATAGATAGACAAATTATAAATAGACATATAAAAAATAGTTATATAACAAATAGATAGATAGATAGCTAGACATCAAGACATTTAGATAGATAGATTGATACATAGACATATAAATAGATATACATATAGTCAGATAGATAGATAAAGCAAAAGATAGATAGTTAGATAGATAGATAGATAGATAATCAAATAGATATATAGATAGATAGATTTATAAATAGATGACGGATAAATAGATAAATATATAGACATATAGACATATAGATAGATAGATAGATAGAAATATAGTTATACCAATAGACAAATAAAAAGATATTCGAATAAGCAAATAGACATTTAGATAAATAGACAAACAAGCAAACTGAAAGATTAAAGAGATATACAGAAAGATAGATAGTCATATAGACAAATATGTATATAGACAAATAGACAAATGGATAAAAAAAATAGAATGTAAGATATATAGATAAATAGACAAATATATAGATAGATAAATAGATAAATAGATAGATAGATATATAGTTGACTGATAGACAAAAAGATACATATACAAATATAAATAAAAATATAGATATATACATAGCCAGATAGATGGATATATTGATAAAAAGATAGATATACAAATAGATAGATTGATTAATAAAAAAATATACAAATAGACTAATAGACAAATAGTCATATTTTTTAGAATGGAAAATATACAAATAGATATATAGACAAATTGATAGGAAAATATATTGTAAAATTTATAGATAGATAGATAGACAAATATACAGATACATAGATACATATATAATATATAGATAGAGAGATAGAAAGTTATACAAATAAATAGATAGAAATATAGACAAAGATTAAAATCAAAAGATAGATATATAGATAGATAGATAGATAGAAAGATAGACTAATAGTCTAATAGATAGATAGATAGATAGATAAACTGATAAATAAATACATGGATTTATATATTGATAGATAGATAGATATACAATTAGACAGATAAAATGTTAAATATATTGACAGATAGTTAGATAGACAGATAAATAGATAAATAGATAGATAGAAAGTTAGATACATTAAAAAATAGTTAGATAGACACATAGATAGATTGATAAATAGGTATATACACTAATAGATAGACAACTAGTTGATAACTAGATATATAGATAAAAATATAGGCATATAGATTGTTATACATATACATAGATATACAAATATTTTAGATAGACAGATTCAAAGTTAGAAAAATAAATAGATAGATAGATATATATATAAATAAATTGACAAATAGATAGATAGATAGATAAATAGATAGACAGGAAAATAGATACATAGAAAGATAGATAGATATATAACAGATAAAGAGATATATAGATAGATAGATAATAGATTAATAGATATACAAATAGATAGATAAATAGTTAGACAAATAAAGAGATATAAAGATAGACAGAGACAAATAAATAAATAGACAAATACATATATAGATAGATTGAAAGATAGACATGAAGATAGATGTACATATAGATAAAAAGATAGATATATAGATATATAAATAAATATATTGTGAGTTTTATAGATAAATTGATAGATATACATATATGTAGATAAAGAGATATACAAATAGATAGCAAGGATATATAAATACATAGATAGACATATAGATAGATAAACATATAGATAGATATAAAGATATACAAATAGATAAATAGACAAGTAGAAAAAATGTGAAATAGTTAGATAGATAGATAGATAGACAAATATATATAAATCCCTAGATAGATAGAAAGATAGTTATATAGATAGACAAATAGATAGATAGATAGATAGATAGAGAGATAGAGAGATAGACATATATATTGATTGACATATAGATAGATAGATAGATAGATAGATAGATAGATACATAGATAGATATATAAATATATAGTTATATAGAAAATACACAAATACGCAGATAAACAAGTACAAAGATAGACAAATAGACAGATAGTTAGAATTAAAGAAAAATAGATAGTTAGGTAGATTGAGAGATAGACAGATAGATAGAAAGACAAATAGATAGATAGATATATAGATAGGCAAATAGACAAATAGGAAAATCGATAGATAGTCAAAATAATAGATAGTTATACATTTAGATAGATATATATATACATAAATTATTTACACACTTATATACCTATATAGATATATAGATAGATACATAGATAGACAAATAAACAAATAAACAAATAAACAAAAATATTGATAAAAGTTAGAAATATAGATAGATAGAAAGTCAGATGATAGAAAGATACATGGATAAATAGGTTGATTGATAGACAAACAGACATACATATAGATATATATATATATATATAGATAAATAGATTGATATAAGGATAGACATAGAGACAGATAGATAAATAGATAGATATATAGGAATATAGTCAAATAAATAATTTGAATAATACATAGATATATAAATAGACATATTAATAGATAGACAGATAGATAGATAACAAATAGATAGTTTGATAGATAGAGTGATAAACAAATAGATACATAAATAGATAGATAGATAGATATATAGACTATAAACATATAGATAGATAGATGTTTAGATTGGTAGAGAGGGATAGATAGATAGTTAGAAAAATAGATATATAGATAGATAGATAAATTGATATATAGATAGATAGATAAATATATATATAGATTGAATGATAAAATATAGATAGATAGACATATAGATTGATTGATAAATTGATAGAAATATAGATAGATAAAAAAAATAAATAGATAGATAAATAGACTGGTAGATAGATAGAAAGAAAGATAGATAGATAGAAAGATAGATAGATACACATATACAAAGATAGTTAGATAAATAAATAAATAGATAGATAGTTAAAAAGATACATTGAAATATAGATAATTAGATAGAAAGAAAGATTGATAAAAAGAGAAATAGATAAAAAAATAGATAGATAGATAGACATATAGATAGATAAATAGATAGACAAATAGATAGATATATAGCAAGACACATTGATACTTAGGTAGATAACAAGATAAATTGATACATATATAGATATATAGATAGATAGTTAGACAAAAAGGTAGATTGATAGATAGACATATAAATACACAATAAAATACATTGATATATAGATAGTATAGATAGAGATATATATAGAAAGATAAATAGTTAGATATATTAAAATATAGATAGACAGAAAAATAGATTGATTGATTGATAAATTGATATATACATAGATAGATTTTTGATTGATAGATAGATAGTTGAATAGAAATATACATAGATAGAAAAATAGATTAGATAGATAGATAGATTAGATAGAAGTGTGTGTGTGTGTGTGTGTATAAAGGTTGATGGATAGATAGAAATATAAATAAATATATTTGTTATATAGATTGAGAGAGAGAGAGAGAGATAGGTAGATAGTTAGATAGATAGATAGATAGATTAGATATATATTTAATTAAATAAGTTAGATTAAATATATATGAAGCATGATACAAATATTATATAAATAGATAGATATATAGATAGATAGATATATATAGATAAATTAATTGATAGATAGACATATAGATAGGAAGATAGATAGATGCATAGATAGGAAGATTTTTAGTTAGATATATAGATAGATTGATAAAAAGATAGATAGATATATGGATACATAGATAGATAGATAGTTCAAAAGTCACATGGATAGATAGATAGATAAATAATTAAAAAGATACTTAGATAGATAGATACATATATAAACTAACTAATAAGCAAATAGACATATAGATAGATAGACAGATATATAGATAGAGATTAGACATATAGATAAATAGACATATAGATTGATATATATTTAGACACAGAGATAGATAGATAGATAAATACATAGATATGCAAAAAGATAGATAGATAGATAAACAAATAGTCAGATAGACATATAGATAGATATACAAATAGTTATATAGACAAATGGACAAATAGACTTATATATAGATAGATAAATACATATATAGATAGATAGACAAATATAAGGATAGTTAAATAGATAGATAGTTACATAGAGATATAGATAGATAGATAATGAGATAGACAAATAGATAGATAGATAGACAGACAAAGATATATATATATATATATATATATATATATATATATATATAGGTAGACAAATTGACAAATAG